>JAODAL010036014.1:0-42246 GCA_025379985.1 Phyllomedusa bahiana
CCCTTTTCCCCTCCTATTTCTTAACCCATATACAAATACCAATAGTACAGCCATATAGTGACCATATACTGGTATATACTAATGTACATAGACTCTGCCAACTGTATATACCACCATATAGTGTATTCCCAGTCACGGCCTATAGACTGAATTTTACCCCCATACATGACCATATAGTGGTATGTCCAGTGACACAGTTCTTAGACGTATTTACCTCCATAGGGGACCATAAGTGGTAGACACCAGGACACAGGCCTGCAGACTGCATATAACCACCATACAGTGACCATATAGTGATAATACCATGACACAGCTCGGCAACAAAGTGATTAAAGTGTAGTTACGTCTTTTTACCCCAGGTGATTTTTAGATAAGCTTACTTTCCCTTTTGTGCTGCATCCGTCCAGACCCCATGAGATTCTCCTGGCCACTTTCCCGGAAAATTTAGACAAAAATACTTAGAACCCATTTTTCCAACTTTCACTACCCACCCCACCCCCCGGGCTATAGGGGGTACATTTTACAGGCAGGGTTTTTACATGGGTAAGGGGCCCCAATATGCCAGGTTTTATTGGGCAATGGGGTCCCCACATAGGCGGGTTTAGGACTAAGGCCCCCAATAGGCGTCAAGCAGGGTTTAGGTAAGTATAGGGCCCCATAAAACACAGACAGCAATTTTGGGTAGCTATAGGCCTCATATAGAAGCAGGCAAGGTTGGGGCCATATAGGTAGGAAGGCAAGTTTTAGGTAGCTAAGGGGATATATGTAGGCAGGCAGGCCTTTGAGTAGGTATATGGGTCCAACAGGCAGGGAGGGCACAGGGAAGCTATAGGGGCAAAATAGCAGGAAGGGGATAAGTAGGCTATAGGGCCTAATAAGGCAGGGGGGCATAGGGTAAGCAATGCCATATATATAGGCGGCAGGGGTTTTGGGGGGGTATAATAGCAGCAGGGCTTTTAGGGGGTATATATAGGCAGACAAACTTTGGGGTCTATTAAGGCAGAAGGCTAAAAGGCAGGGAGGGGTTTGGGGGGGCCACAAAAAAAACAAGCAGGGGTTTGGGGGCTAAATATAGGAAAACAGGGCTAAATATAGGCAGGAGGGCTTTGGGGGGGGTATATATAGGGGGGCAGGGCTATAGATAGGCACAGGGCTTTTGGGGGGCATAATAGGCAGGTAGGGTTTATTTTAAAATTTAAAAAAAAAACACTTTTTCACCCGCCCCCCCGGTAACCCTCGCAGCTAGCCCCGGCCACTGTGCCGGGGCAGACCGCACGAAAATTGACGTCATCGCCACCCACTCAGAAAAGTGGCCGGGACCCATCCCCGCTAACATTGGACAGTCCTCCTTTGAACGCTTCCCCCCGGAGGTAGCCGAGCAGCATGCGCCGGGCCCCGCAACTCCGCGTCTGTTGGCAGTGAACTGGTGTGTTCACTGCTGGCGCCCGCAGGAGCCAAAATACCAGTGTAGTAGATGTGTTAGCAGCAGCCCCGGGGCCTGGGCCCCCTAAGAGCCTGGGCCCCGTGGCAGCTGCTACGTCTGCTACCCCGGAACTTACGCCCCTGGTTACTGACACATGTAACTAGTATGGCTGCTATGCAGCTAGTTATGGGTTGCCTTTCCTGGGACAGTCACAGTGTTGGTTGGGAGGCCATTCCCACGTTCCAGGACAGGCTTTTGGCAGGTCGCTGAAGGCCTATAAAAAGCCTGGTACTGCAGGAGTGCAGGCGGCGTGGTCTGCTAGCTGGCAGTGCAGCAGAGGAGCTGCAGAGAGGCTCTTGCCCCCCCAGAGGCTTGGGAGAAGCTGGAACCAGTGAGTACTGGTACAAGTAATGTGTTTGTAGTGCATCAGCTATAGGCCTTGACCACACATTAGAGAGGGACATTATATGTTCAGTTAGTGGCTAGACGGCCTGAGGATTTTGTTGTATTTATTTTCTTGTATGTTTATCCTGAGCCTCAATAAAACTGGTTGAGGCCAGTTAAACAAAAGCCTGCAATGGGAGTGACTTGTGTTAGAGTGCCATCCGTTTAACCAAAGCGGTGATCATGTGAGCTGAATTAAGCCCCAGGTTGATCGAAGATGGCAGCCGAACGAGTGTGAAGTGTCACTATAAAAATAATATAAATATATATATATATATATATAATATATATATATATATATTTTATATATAATATAATATATAATGCCATTGAATATATGTGTGAGATACAAAAAAATAATTAAAAGGTATACAAACATAAAATAGAGCAAACATAGTCCAAAAGAGATCACATTTGCCCTATAGTCCTTTATAGCTTTGCTGTATTATGTGTTGGGGAAAACCCCTTTCCTCACATTTCCCCCAAAACAGATCCCTTTAAAATTGTAGCCCTGAAACATGATACAAATGGGACCTTATAATAATAATAATCTTAATCCTAATATAGTGCCAAATATATTCCGCACATTATATTTTTGCGGGGGTTTTAAAAAAAACACACATAGATAATACAGTTGAAACAAAGAATTTACATAAAAAAGACACTACAGGGGGGAAAAAAGGCATTTTTGCCCAGCCCCCAAATTGTGAAAAGTTCCCCCACTTAAAAAGATGAGAGAGGGCCCTGTATTAAACATCAAGGTGGACCTCTACAATGGGGAGAAAAAATGAAAAAAAAAAAACCCCGAAATCATTTTTTTTTGCCAACATGTTTTGTTGGTAATGACAGGGGCCCAAATTTTTCTGTAAGTCCATAAGGTTTCTCACACACTGTTGCTGGTATTTTAGCCCATTCCCCCATGCAGATCTCCTCTAGGGGCATTGATGTTTTTGGGCTGTCGGGGGAAACACGGGCTTTAAACTCCCCCAAAAGTTTTCTAGGGGGTTTCACTTAATCCCAAAGCTGAGGGAGGGATTTTTGCCCCTCAAAACCCCAAAGAAACAGGGCCCCATTCATTTTTTTCATGTACACAGATCATCTTTCCCTGGTCCCCTTTTGCAAAAAAACACCCCAAACCCTTGTTTTTTTCCCCCCCAAATGCTAAAACCAGTAGATAGGGTTTTCCCCGGGATGAATTTCACATTCCCCTCCCCCCCAAACACACAGTTGTTTTCTCCCAAAACAGTTCTATTTTGGGTTTCATTTTGCCCCTAGGACATTCTCGAAATATTTCTTCTGGATCACCCAAATCTCCAGCAAATTTAAAACCGGGCCTGGACATGTACTGGCAAAGCAGGGGGACATGCCCGGCACGCGGGAAATCTGAGCCCCCTCCCCGGGTGTAGCCCTTTTAAACTGATGGGGGAGGTCGGGGGGGGCCCTTTTGGGGGGCTTGGGGGGGGGGGGGGTGAGGGGGGGCCCTTTTTTAAAGGTTTTTTCCCCCGGGGGGGGGGCGGGTTTTTGGGGGAAATTTGGGTTTGATGGGGGGGGGACGGGGGGGGGGCCGTTTTTCCCCGGGGGCCCCAGGGGTTATTGGAGAAGAGGGGGGAAGGGGCCCCAGAAACCGCGGGGGAAACCCCCCCAAAAAAACCCCGGGGGGACCGGCCGGGAGGCCCAATTTAGTTCAGGGGGATTTTTGGGGGGCGAAAGGGGCGGCAAAACCCCCCGGGGTTTTTATTAAACCGGGGGCCAGGGGTGGGGAAAAACGGCCGGGGGCCCCAGGGGGGGGGCCCCAATCCCCCTTTTTGAGACTTAAAAAAAGGCCAAAAAAGGGGGGGAACCCCCGGGGGCCGGCTCAACCTTTTGCAATTGCATTTCCAAAAATGCCCCCAGGTTTTGGGGAAGCAAAATTCCCTTAAAGGAAGGGGAGGGGGGGGAAAGGGGAATTTGCGGGGGAAAATTTTTTGGGTGGGTGGGAAGCCGGGGAAAATTTTAAGGGCCCCCCAAAAAATGGGTTTGGGGCCCTTCAAAAAAGTTTCAAATTTGGCCTATTTTTTAAAACCGTGGCCTCTTGCGGTTTCTTTTAAAACTAAAAACCCCGGGGGGTTTGTTAAAAGGGGATTTTTGCTTAAATAGGGTTTTAAATTCTTTAAAATTTTTTGGAAAATTTTTATTTTTTTAATTTTATTTTTTTTTTTTTTAATTTTCCTTTTTTCTTTTTTTTCTTGTGAAAAAAATTTTTTTTTTGGAAAAATCCCCCTTTGGGGTAAAATCTTGCGTTTTGAAAAAAAAGGGGAAAGGGGGGGGATTTTTGGTGGCCCTTTTGGAAGCTTGGGGCCAATATTTCTAAATTAAAAGGCCCCATTAATTTTTAAACCCCCAAAAAAAATTGGTATTTTCGGGGAATTTTAAATTTTTTTCCCACCCGGTTGGGGGGTACAAATTTTTTTTCTTTTTTTTTCCCTTTACAGCCCTTTTTACAACCATAGTGGGGGGTCTTAATGGAATTAAAAAAAGGTTTTTTTAAAGGTTTTTGGACAAGTTTTTAAAAAAAATTTTAAAACTTAATAAAAAGTTCCCAAAACCAGGGGCCATTAAAACCAAGGTAAAAAATTTATCCCCAATTAGGTAAGGCCCCAAGAAGTAAAAGGGTCTGTGAGAGCCAAGAAATTTTTTTGCTTTTTTGGGTAGGTTTTGAAAAAATTTTTTTTAATTTTTCCCCCCACGAAATTTTCCCCCCAAATAAAATTATTTTCCAAAAATCGGGACAATTTTTTGTTTTCTGGTTGTTTTCAACAATTTTTCTTTTTAAGGCGGGGCCCAAAAAATTATTAAATGTAAATTTTAACGGCCCCCCTTTTCTCTTTTCCTTTTTTAATGGGAAAAACTTGGAAAATTTGGTTTGGGGAATTTAAAAGGGTTTTTTTTCCCCAAAGGGAACAAAATTTTTACCCATTTTATCCCATCATCAAAAATTTTTATTTTTAAAAAGAAAGGCTCCCCCAAAGGCCTTTCCAAAATGGAAAAGCTTTCCAAATTTCCCCTATTACGACGGTCAATTAAAAACCCAAAAAGGCTTTGACCATAAAAAGAACCCCCGGGTTTTTTAAAAAAGGGGGAAAAAAAATTTTTCCTTTACTTAAATAAAAATTTCTTTTATAAAAGGGGGCATTTTTAACTTTTTGTAACATGCCCTAAAAAATCATACAAAAAATGCCTTTAAATTTAAAAGCCCAAATACTTAGCTTTTGGGTTGGTTACAGCCCAAAAAAAAACCTTATTGGGAAAAATTTCCATGTTAAGCCTATTAAAAAAGGGCCCTGGTTTTAAACGGGAAAGCCCAAGGGGCCTTTAATTTTGGGGCACGTTTGGAAAAGAATTTTCCCTTTTCTAAAAGGAAAGAGCACCTTAAATTTTTTCCAAAAATCCACCCTTTTTAAAAAAAATCAAAAAACCCAAGGAAATAACCCTTGGAAAGGCTTCCCAAAAAAATTATTTGATATCATAAACTTATCCGGGGGATAAAAAGGGGGCACAATATTTTTCCCAAAAACAAAAAATTAAAGGAACCCTTTTTTAAACCCCCTTGGGGTTTAAAACCGTTTCCCCCAATTTAAAAAACCTTCCTTTGAAAAAATTTAGTTTTTAATGAATTTAGAATCTTTTTTTAAAAGGGACCCCCCGGGGAATTTCACCAAGTGGTCAGAAAAAAGTAGGGCAATTTATCCAAAGGGAAAATCCCCGGGCAATGCTGTTCCGGTAACCTTAGTTTATTTTTTAGGAACGTTTGTTTGAATTTTAAAAAACCTTTAAAATTTAAAAAAATGTGGAATTTAGTGAAAAAGGAATTCTTAAAAACCTTTTAAAGAACAAAAAACTGGGGAGTTTCTTTTTTTAAGCAACCTTTTTGTTTTTAATTACTTTTTTCTCACTATTTTAAATGAAATCAAATAAATTTTCACTTTTTAGGTCAATTGGGGTTTAACCAAAAGGGTTAAATTTTAATTTTTAAACCAAAGGGTCAAAAAAGGAGAAAATTTTTTAAGGAAATTTTATTATTTCCTGCAAAGTCAAAATTTTTACAACACTAGGATTTTTTAAACCCTTTAAAAAAAAATTGGGAAAAACCCCCATATGAAAAAGTCTTCCCTTGGGAAGTTTTTTAAATAGGTTTTTGGAACATCGAGTTAATTAGAGACACCCCTGTGGATGTATATTTTAGCACACCGAAACAAATTTGGGGCCATCTGTGTGTAACTAAATGGGAAAGGCTAAAAAAACAGCCAAAAATACAGGAAAGAATTGGGACTTGCACAACCCGGGATCACCCTTTTGGGGAAATTTTCCCCGATACCTGAAGGACCCTTTTTCATCTGTACAAACAATTATATCCCTAAAACAAAGGGGGAATGTCCAGCCACTCCCGCAAAAAAAAAAGGAAAAAAGATGGGTTTCGGGTGTCCCCCAGAATGAACATCCTTTGGTCCGACACATCAGTCCCCCCAAAAGAACAAAAAAAAAGACCTTGTGAAGAACTCACAAAAGCAATTAAATTAGTGAAATTATACATATTTGAAACAAGTACTTTATTAACAGGGGTTTGAAAGGCCACCCCAGCCGGGGAAAAAACCCATTACCCAAAGGGGGAAACATATAAAAGCCAGATTAATGTTTCAAATGCACACGGGAAACAAGGACCTCTTTTTTGGGAGACATTTTCCTTTAGTTTTATAAAACCAAATTTGAACTTTTGGCCTAATGACCAACAAAAAGTTTGGAAAAAAAAAGGGGAGAAGCTTTGAAACCTAAGAACCCCTCAAACTTTTGGAAAGACGGGGGGGCAGCACCCATGTTTTGGGGTTGTTTTTCGGGAGGGACGTTGCATTTCACAAATAGACGGCATCATGAGGAAAGAAGATTATGTACAAAGGGAATTTAATATCTAAAACCCATCACCATGAAGTTAAACCCTTGGGTAAAAATAGGTTTTTCCAAAATGGCCCAATGACTTGAACCCTACTGCCAAACTTTTTTAAAAAAAGGTTTAAAGGAAAACCCAATCAATTTTTTGTATGGGCCATCAAAAAGCCCGACCCTAAACCCCCAAAACCTAAAAACATGGGCCTAAAAAGGGTTTAAAACCAGTTCTGCCCGGGAAAAAAGGGGGCCCAAAAATTTTAAATACCAACTATTTTTGAAAGCTTGTGGAAGGGTACCCAAAAATGTTTGAACAATCATCCAGTTTAAGGGCAATACTCCCAAATTTAACTAATAAATGTATGAAATTTTTGGGACTTTGTAAAAAAAATGCC
Organism: Phyllomedusa bahiana; assembly: GCA_025379985.1. Taxonomy (NCBI): domain Eukaryota; kingdom Metazoa; phylum Chordata; class Amphibia; order Anura; family Hylidae; genus Phyllomedusa; species Phyllomedusa bahiana. Next base: position 7,180 of record JAODAL010036014.1, read on the forward strand.
TTTCAAAACTCTCTCTCTTTATTCTGGCATTTGGGAAAAAACCGAAAAAAACTTTTGGTAATCCAATGGAAATTTTAAAAAGAGTAAATTTATTCTGATTTCATGGGGCCCAAAAAGTGAGAAAAAAATGCATATGTGTCCCTTTTTTTATAGAAAACTGTAAACTGTAAAATTGGGATGTAAACAAAAAATGTGTGTAAAAAGGAATATAATTTCAGTAAATCAAAAAAAAGTGAGTAAAAACCCCTTTTCCCTTTTTTTAAAAAACTGTATTTTATCTTTTTTATGGGACAACACTGAAAAAATACACTTGCGGATATTTAAAAACCTTTTTGGGGCTTTTAGAGACCCCCGCGCCCCCAAACCTTTCCCTTTGAGGATGCCCCCCATTTCCTATAGGTTTTGGTCGGAGAAAAGCTTGGCTAATCCCCAACTTTTCCCCCATTTTTTTATCAAGGCAGTGGTGTCTTGAAGGGGGTGTCCCCGGAGTCGTTTTTATGTTGGAAAATTTTACCCCCGGGGGCTCAGTTTCTAAAGGTGATCCTACTCTGCTTCCGTATGTCACAGTAAAATGTTTTTGGGATTCATGGGCTCCCAAATGAAAAATAGCCCCCCCAGCCACGCACTCCATGGGAGTCCCCAAAACCCTCACAAATCCCACACTCCCATAACACTCCCAAATGTTAGGCGCAAAACACAGATTAACCCGAACTAAATGGGCTAATTTTTCCCTCCTTTTCTTCCAGCGGGGAAAACAACATAGAGAATATAAAAGCCTCCCCTTTTTTTTAAAGTTTTAAAATAATATGTCCCTGTGTACATTAAAAAAAAAAAAATCATCAATAGCCTGAATTTCCCCCATTTTCCATTTTTAAACTTTTTGAACACTTTAAAATTTTTTTTTTTTTAACCCTTTTTTTATTGTAATTTGGGTGCATAAAATCTGTGTTAAAAAAATCAATTTTGCGCACCCAAAAACCAAAAAAAAAAAAGTTACATGAAATGAAAGTCCCCTTCCCCCATTTTTACCTGTAAAATTTTCCCTTTTTTAAAACCCTTTTTACTCTGGGTTTTACCCGCACCAAATTTTTTTACACAACTTTACTGGAACAACCCCAAAATTTGGGGGCAGGGCTGTGTTGGGTCTCCTTTTTGAGGGAGGTTTTTTTCAATCCCCATTATTTTTTTTAAATTGACAAAAATCTTTTGTTTTGGAACCCCCTTTTTTTTGTATAAATTAAAAGAAGTCCCAACAACCAGAAATTTCTTAAATAGTGTTGAGCGATTTCGTTGGGTATCGAGATGAACAATCGGGTAATCCCGGGCCCCTATCGATTTAAATTTTTTTGAAAAGTGCGCATCCCATTTTAGAATGATTAACCCTTAAAGTCATGGGAAGGCAACAACACCTTCATTTTTACACCCAAACAAGGCTTGGGGAAGGGGAAATTAAACCCTCCACAAAAAGTCAAATGGATACGTGCAAAAATCTAGGGAACACCAAAATTAGGTTTTAAAAGTCACAGAAAAAAAGTCACAACATTCACTATCCCTGTCTTGGGACCACAGCCTGACCCTTAAACCGCCCTCACCCACAAATTTAAAAAATGCCCCGAAAGGGAGTTTTGAAATTTTAACCATCATGTTTCTTTAACTGGACAATTTAATATCCCTGTCCGGAAAGCAGCATGAGCCCCAAACCCGCATGACCCCCAGATTTAAAAAGTGCCGCAAAAAGGAGGGCTTTCAAAACCCCCATTTTAGTTTTTACTGGGCCCTTGCTATACCTGTCCTGGACCGCAGTATGACCATTAAACCTGGGCTACCCCCAGATTAAAAGTGCCGGGGAAAAAGGGGTCGGTTTTGTCTTTAAACTTTTATGTTTTTAAAGGTTTTTTAATAACACCTTGGGTAAAAATTTTTTTTGAAACCTTTTCAATTCAACCCGGGGGGAAAAAAAAAGAAATTGTTTTTTTTTTAAAAATATTTTTTTAACCCTTTTTAATTTCTTTTGCGGTTCTTTAATGAACAATGCGGGTGGCAAAAGTCAAAAAACACGTAACTTTTATGTTTTTTGGAAAAAATAAAAAAAGGGATTTTTTGCACCTTTTTAATTCACCTGTGGTGAATATAGAATTTCTGTTTTTTTGATTTTTCGTAAACTGCGTCAATGAAAAATTTTGGGGGCGCAAAAGTCAAAAAAACCTTTAAAAATTTTTTTTGGTATAATAAACGATTTTTTTTTTTTGCACCCTTTTAAATTTACCTGTTGGGGAAAAATAGAATTGCTGTTTTTTAAAAATTTTTCGAAAAAATGCGGGCAAGGGAAAAATTTCCGGGTGGAAAAAAAAACCAAAAGGGTTTAAAAAAAAACACCGGGGGGAAAACTGTTGAAGGTAGTCGTATGAAAAAAAAATAAAAAACAAAACCCCCGGGTTTTTTTGGGAAAAAACAACCTGTGCGACTACAAATTGCTGTAAATTTTAATTTTAAATGCAAAGTGGAAATTATCAAAAAGTCCAGGTTTTAATGGGGAAAAATTTAAAATGAACAAACCAAACTGAAAATTTTATACTGAAATAAAAAAGGGGGTTTTGGGAGCAACAAAGAGACCTGCATTAAAGAAATGAAAGTGTATCCCAAAATAATTCCGGCTTTTCCCAAAAAATCCGGGAAAAATTTCAATAGCAAAACTGTTTAAAAATAAAGATATTTCCCCTACAAAAGTCTACAAAGCCTTGGTGAACTTTATCCAGTGTTCTTTTTAATAAGCTTGTCTTTTTTTTTGCCCCGCGCCCCCCCCCCCCCCCCCCCACGCCCCCCTGAGTAATTTACAGCGGTGATGCTGCTTTTAAAAATTTCTAGCTAACTACATAAAATCTTCAAATCTCTAAAATAACTAAATTTGGGAAGGGCACAGCTAATATAAAGGGTTTTTCTGGAAGAAATAGAAAAAATTTCGCTGAGCTGTTTGGCCACAGCAGAGCGCAGGCCTATCCCTATGAGACCTGAGAGACCCCTGAGGCCCGAAACAGGAAACGCGTTTTTATGAAAAACAGGTCATGGAATTTTTTCCCGCCAAACGGAACCATACACATCCCATTTATGACGTCGCACACACCCTCCCACCCTGCTCTAAATTTTGTAATCCCGATTTCTGGCCCCCAAAATTACAGGGAAGCCCCCCAAAAAGGGGGCCACTTAATAGATGATGCCCCAGATTTTAACCTTAATTATCCCCAAGATCTGGAAATTTCGATCACCCATAAAAAACCTTGGCCCAATTTTTAACTTTGTCATAAAAAAAGCTCACATATTTTTTTAAACACTCTCTTTTTTTTTCTTCACACAAGTTTTTATTTCAGATATGGGGGGGGTAAAGGGGTGTTCCAGAAAAAGGGAACATTTTAATTTTTTTTCCCTTATCTTTTCCCATTTTCATCTGTAAAAACATGCAAGAAAAACCCCCCTACCTCCCAAAGATTTTTGGCAGATGCCAGAACGTCCCCCTTTTCCCCCCCAAGGGGGCCCCTAAGCCCCGAAAAAAAATGGCAAACCTGCTTTTTACATAAAATTTTTGTTTTTAGACAGTTTTCTGACCAACTGCACCTAATCCATAAAAAGGGCCCCTGGCCTTTAAAAAGGGAAAAGGCGTGGCTTTGTGGAAAAAGGGTTTAAAGGGGTTCGGGAGCCCCCTCACCCTGACGGTTTGAAAAATATTCCGGTGCATTTATTCGGCATCCAAACTGAGTGAAAGTGATTTACATGGGGAAATTTACATTTAAAAAATATATAATTTTTTTTTAAACAAAATTTTTCAAATACTTTTATTTGTCCCCCACATAAAAGTCCCCCAACAATAGAAACAAAATAGGTACTCAGAACTTTTCACTTACAAAATTTAGGATCATATAAAACAGAGATAAATGCGTTTCCCCAAAAATAATTTTGTGTTCATCAGGGTAACATATCACTGCTTATAAACAATGAGCTGATATATAAATAGATAAACAAAGCCAGTAAAAAAATTACTCAAGATAGCATTGTCCTCGTCCACAGAGTCACATACAACACAATAGGCAACCCACAAGGACCTATAAGTCTCATCCCTGTTATAAATCCTGAAAAAAATAACGGAGTCATCGCCCTGAAAAGGGCGGCCCCACTTCTGATGGCTGTCCCTTATAACACCCTGGTATCACCCTTCCGTCAATAATAAATTGAAGCCAGTTCCTTCAAAGAGGAAAAGATAGTAGCTCCAAAGCAACACTCCCAACACATTTCCCCCAATGATGTCAATGATGTATAGGCCTATAAGAATTTGTGGGAAACACATTTATTTCTGTTACGTATGGTCCATCAATTTTGTAAGTGAAAAGTCCTGAGTACCTATTTATGATCTATCGTGTGCTATCATATAGGGACATTACGAAAGTATTTTTTAAATTGTTAAATAAAATTATATGTTTTATCGGAGGATTTTTTTCTGTGACTTTATCTATACCCTGATACAAAATATGATCACTGATTGATTTAACACTGTGTCCTATGTAAAATCAGCGTCATCACTCAGGTAACTCTGATTTTGCACAAGTAATTCCGTGCCGATAATAATAAAGTGCATGAAACAAAAATCCAGCTTGGGGAGTCCAGGGCACTGCCACGGTGGCAACAAACGCGATTTGGCATGGACAATTCATCTTGTGAACATACCCTTAGTGTGCTATACTGTCACCAAAAAATCTGCCAAAATCTTGCTGCAGATAGTGGCATAAAGTAAGGCAATTTAGATGTAAAGATGTAAAGTTAGACTATATAGTTCTACCATGTGCCCGATTTATCAACACTATAAGTGTGCCACCTTGTAAGAGAGATTTAGACATAACTGATAAATCTGCCCCATTGTTTCGTGTCATATATATGGTTTGTGTATTTACTATGAAGTAAAAACCTGGTTGAATATCCTCTAATGCTGCATTCATACACTGTGAAATTTTGCCGTGAAATTAATGCTTAAAAGTGACACATAAAAAAAAGCACCGTGTGTACTAATGGTACATGTTCCTGCAAAGAACAATGGGACACTATTGTTGCATTTTTATGCATATTTTGTGGTGTAAATCATGTGTAAAATGCATATTTTAAGCCTCAAAATAAACAACAAAAAACTTTGTGGGAACCCAGCCTGAGTGGTGATTCCATGGGGTTGTGAAAAAGAAAAAATGTATAATGTGCATAGTGACCATCTATTCTCTTCATTATACAGGTTATATTGGTTTGTATATCTGTGCACTTTTTTTGAATCAAATACTTAATGAATTTTATGTATGGAAAGGAGTTCTGCAGACCAAGTGCATTTATGCAGATCAGTGAGGAGATAAAAGGGGATTTTTTCTACCTTGTTAATTAGCTTTACACATGTAGACAAAGGTAAATAAAGATTATTACCAAATATATTACTCTGATTTTTCTTCATTTTGGATTTAGAACAGTTCTCATCTCCTGCTTTTTCATTAAAGCTTCCATAAATTACCAACCACCTCTCTATGCATCCCCATAGACTTCAATAGAAAATCCCAGCTGTAGTCTACACAGCTCTGATTTTCTGATGGTCGGATTTCAAATCCAAAATAAAAAACTTGTACAGTAATATACACATTCTTCTGCCCGATTTTAGGGCGGAAAATGTACTGTTCATTGGTTAGGGGGACGGCCGAATCCACAAACTGTGGCCAGAAACCATCCCATTCCATTAAAAAAGTGATAAAATTCTGGTAGGATTCTTTAATCAGAATCTGACCGGTATTTTATCTATGAAACATCAGTCAATGCTGATGAACCTCCCTCAGCCTGCACAAGAAATGGGAGCCTGAAGCAAGGGGAAGAGCAGCTTCTGTGAAACAGCCAGAAAGGAATATCCCTTTAATCTTTAGAAGAGTACAGGGAAGATTCTAGTTTATTGATTAATGTAAAACACCATTATTAGTTTCAAAAAGATTGTTTGAAGCAGCTGAGGTCTGTACCATGAGAGTCTGCAGCATATAATGTGTTAATGAACTTTCTTTAAAAAGCAATCTTTCAGCAGACCACTTCTACAAGAAAGGATAAGTAGCGTCTATGTAGTTCCACTCAACTTTACATTATTATCAGGTTTCAAAATCAGAATGTGTCATTTAACTGTATACTATTTAGAGAAATATCTATAGGAAAATTCTATTGATCTGTATTATAATGACATAAAAATATAATAATCCTTTTTATTACCTCCAAGATCATAGACTGTGTGTAACTTCGAGAGGTCAAAGGCTGTTAAGATATATTTTCCACAAATAGTCCATATTGAGTCCATATGATACATAAAATTCACCATTTCCTCTTCTGATCTAAAGGCACACAATCACAAACTTACTGAGTACAGGATAATGCTAAAAGCAGAAACAGATTTTTCTTCCTCCATTTTGGATACTTTGGATAGCTGTTAAGAGCTCAGATGGAATTGTCTGTCCTTTTTTGAGGCTTAAAGGGGTTTTCCAGGATGATAAAAACATGGCTTCTTTTTTGCAGAAACATTAACACCCCTCTCGATGAGTTTGTTGCTGGTACTGTAGTGTGAGCTCTATTGAAGTGAATGGGACTGAGCTACCATTCCAGAAACAACAACATTGATAGGTGTAGCGATGTTTCTAGAGGAAAGCAGCCACTATTTTCTAATCCTAGACATCCCCTTTAACATGTGGCTTCACTGAATGTAAAGAATCTTTTGCCATTTACAAAGTTCCATAGAGTGCACTACCAAATTGCAGAAAATATGTTGAATCCGTCCTGGAAAAAACATGTTACAGGAGAATGTAAGGGCAGGATTGGATGACAATGATCCAAAGCACACAAGTGAATAAACTAAGAAATGGTTTAACTCCTTAGTAGTCATGTTTGTTTATATCCCATTCATTTTATCCTTCGCCTTCCAAGAGCCATAACTTTTTATTTTTTGGTCAACATAATCGTAGAATGGCTTTTTCTTCACAGGACAAAATGTACTTTTTAGTGATGCCATTAACAATAACATATAATGTACTTGAAAGCACCAAAATAATTATTTGTGGGGTGGAACATTTAAAAAAAAATATGAAATTGTGCCATTTTTGTGAGAGTTTTTGTTATGTTTTACTACTTAAAAAATTAGGAGTTTTATTTTTTTTTTTACACTTGTGTTGCACACCATTTTCTGCAACTAATACCTCAATTGTTTTTACATCTTCATACCTGAGTGAAGGCTAGTACAAAATAATGTACAGTTGAAACCAGAAGTTTACATACACTACATAAATAGACACATCTGCATGTTTTTTTCACTATCTGACATGAAATCAAAGTAAACCTTTCCCATTTTTGGTCAATAAGGATTATCAAAATTATTTATATTTGCCAAATGTCAGAGTAAATGAATGAATCTTCTTTCGTAATGCTGCCATCTATTTTGTGAAGTGCACCAGTCCCTTCTTCTGCAAAACATCCCCACAACGTGATGCTGCCACCACCGTGCTTCACAGTAGGGATGGTGTTCTTAGGTTTCAAGCTTCTCCCTTTTTCCTCCAAACGTAACGATTGTCATTATGGCCAAACAGTTCCATTTTGGTTTCTTCAGACCACAAGACATGTCTCCAAAATGTAGGTCTTTGTTCCTGTGTGTAGTTGTAAACATTAATCTGGCTTCTATATGTTTCTTTTGGAGTAATGGCTTCTTCCTGGCAGAGTGGCCTTTCAGGCCATATTGATACAGTCCTCGTTTCACTGTGGATAATGACACAATCTTACCAGCGTCCGCCAGGATCTTCACAAAGTGTTTTGCTTTTGTACTTGGGTTGATATGCACATGTTGAACCAAAGCACGTTCATCTCTGAGACACAGAACCCGTCTCATTCCTGAGGGGTATGATGGCTGGACATTCCCATCTTGTTTGTACTTGTGGATAATTGTTTATACAGATGAACGAGGCACCTTCAAGTATCTTGAAATTGCACCCAGTGATGATACAGATTTGCAATTCCACAATTCTCTTCTGATATTCTGATATCTTTGCTGATTTCTTTAGCCTTTCCCATGATGTTACCCAGACAAGCAGTGTGTTTCTGGTGTGCATTAAAACCTCCATCCATAGCTGTTGGATGTTGCCAATACATCTATCAGAAGCTTCCAAAGACATTACATCATCGTATAGGCTGTCCCAAATTGTTTAAAGGCATAGTTATTCTAGTGTATGTAAACTTTTGACTTTGCAGAAAGCAATAAACATGCCTGTGACGAAAACAGCCTAGTCCGCTGTTTACCCTTGCCCACACCGGCACAGGGAGAACCAGGGAGGACGAGAGAACACTCTCCTCATCCAGAACCCTGAACGGCTGCCACCAGTTTCTGGTTTAGTTATAAGACCGGTCCGTGACCAATCTTATAACAAGGCCGAAACCAGCCTTGGGGTAGCTATATATCATAGACCGAGTATTAGGCGTGTGAGGCCGTTGATCAAGACAGACTAACTCAGATTAAAGTTTATAGATTTAATTAGCCTTGGAGGGCACACTAGACAGATAGTATATACACGATGGATAACAATATACAGGTAGGAGACAGATACAAATACAATTATGGAGTACAGACAAAAGGCAGTTAGAATAATCAAGTTAAAGGTTGCTTGCTTGTGGCCTGGCCGCATGGGGGGCAGATGTGGCCTGGCTGCTGAGTGATGATGTCACGGACCTGCTCTCAGGCACCCCCTCCTCTGGATCAAACAGGAAGAGCCAACTCTGGCTCCTGGCTTATATCTGCAAGGGGCAGCCCACTGAGCAGCCCCCTACACACCCCTGGGACGGCCTATGCACTCCTCCCACTCAGGTCATGCAGTTTCTGATGCAAAACCAAAAATGGACAATAACTCGGCAGGGCCTTGGCACAGAACCGTGCCGATGGTACCATCCGAACCGTCTGGCCTTTCCTGACGCCTGGATATCAAACATGCTTTTCTTCTGGACCCCACCGGCCCGGTTCTGGATATCTCCGTCCCCTGGCGTCCTGGAAAATCGGGAAATGGGCGTGTGCGGGCGGGGACTTCTATATTTTGTGATATGAACCCGCCACGCACCAGTTATGAACGGATCGCCTATGAATCGATATGACAAATCGGAGACAACCCGTCTGGGTTATGATTGCTGGAGTCTTTGAAGCTGGGACTACCATTTGTTCAGGGCTAATTGGATTCATGAGGGTCTTTTCATGAGTTGCCCCCCTGCTGTGTTCCTGTGTAAATTGAGCTTGTGCTGTGGTGGGGGAAGCTGTGCTCTGACTAGATACAGAATGGTTGAGGGGGGAGAGAACTGACCGCGGGGAATGGATTAAAGTGACTTCTACATCACAATGCCTTAAAAATTCTCTCTCTATCTTTATTCTGGCATTTGGCAAATGTAAATAATTTTGGTAATCCTAATTGACCTAGAACAGGTAAGGTTTATTCTGATTTCATGTCAGATAGTGAGAAAACCATGCATATGTGACTTTTAATATAGTGTATGTAAACTTCTGTTTTCAACTGTATGTATGCTGTATGTGTAAAGCAAATAACAATGGGGTACATGTATTACAGAGGTCCTATTAGATATGTCTAATGACCCGGGGTAGACACCAACAGTAAAGATCTGCACAGCGAGCACTGTAAAAAATCAAAATAAAAAAAGTCTACCACAATTGCTGTATTTTCTTCATCCTGTCTCCCAATAAACAGATTTAAAGGCAATCAAAAAAAATCTTGCCCCCCTTAAAGGGATACCAATAAATACATTGACACAACACACAAAAAACAAGCCTCTACACAGCTGTGTGCACAGAAAAAAAAACAATATGTTGCTCAGACTATGGCAATGCAAAAACATGTTTTCTTTTCTAAATAAAAATATTTTTTATTGAGTACCACATGATGACCACTGTAAAAATTTTTTAAAAAACACTACAGTACACTGTACTTTTTTTATCCTACCTCCCAAAAACCTTGATGAAAAGCGATCAAAGTGTCATATGAACCCATAATGCTACCAATGAAAACATCAACTCATCCGCAAAAAAAGAGCCCTTATATCGCTCTGTGTACAGAAAAATAAAAAAGTTGAATATGACAACATAAAAACTGAAAGGTATCATGGTATTTATACTTCACGGTAAATGTTGTAAAAATGAAACCCAAAAAAACAATGGTGGAATTGCTGTGGTTTTTTTTTTTTTTTTTACATTTTCACAGCCTAATGCTAAAAAAAAAACAAAAAAAAAACGTGGAACACCTGTGTGCCTAAAATGCACAATACACCCCTAGATAAGCTCCCTGAGGGGTGTTGAATCCAAAATGGAATGACTTCTGGAAGGTTTCGTGAGCGAAGCAAAAAAATAGTGAAAATCCAGCAATTTCGAAAGACAAACGGTACTTTAATAGCAGACAAAAACACTCATGGTACAGGGGGTGAAAAAAGCGCTACACCAAGGTAGCCTACGCGTTTCGGGCATACAGCATCGCCCTTGTTCACTTGCCGTGAATGCTGTACGCCCGAAACTCGTAGGCTACCCTGGTGTAGCGCTTTTTCACCCCCTGTACCAGGAGTGTTTTTGTCTGCTATTAAAGTACCGTTTGTCTTTCGCAATTGCTGGATCGTCACTATTTCTCTGCTTCGCTCATTTGGCCGTCTTGGGTCGGGACTTGGATCCGTGCAGCCGCGAAGACAGGACTCGTTAAGAAAGGAGACCAGCTGTTATTTCCATACAAGTACGGGTGAGCCCCACTTCATTCATTTAGCTTGTGTGCTTATTATGTGTTGGTGTGTTCTGGAAGGTTTCACCTGTTCTAGTGCATTGGGGGCTTTGCACATGCAACACCAAAAACTGTGTTCCAAATACAAAGTATTCCACATACATTGTACGCCCTGCTACGCACTCAAACAGCAGTTTACACCAACATGTAGGGTATTGCCGAACTAAAAACTAAAGCTACATATTATTGGAAAGAATTTAGGGCCACATATATGAAAACTGTCTAAGACTGTTCTTGCTGCTCATAGCAGCCAATCAGAGCTTCCCTTTCATTTTCCCAGAGCAGTATATGAAATAAAAGGGGAACTCTGATTGGTAGCTTAGACCTAGGCAATTTTCCCATGTCCCCCTTAATTTTTCATTTTCACAGCCTAAACGCTACAAAAAATCTGCTAAAAACCCGTGTGGGGTCACTACACCCCTGGATATAATCCTTAAGGGGTGTAGTTTCCAAAATGAGGTCTCATTAGTGTTATTTACTAAGTTTTAGCACCTTTGGGGTGTCTGCAGACTTGTAATGGTGCATAAAGAAAACCCTAGTGTAAATGAAACCCCAGAATCCAGTAGATGCTGCTCCTATTCTGAGGCTTGTGGTTGAGACAAAAAGAGCACTAGGGCCACATATGGGATACCTCTAAAATGTTATAATCAGGGGAATCAATATTGAATTGCATTTCCCTGTTAAAATTTATTGCGTTCTACTAAATAATGGATACAAATTAAAAATATGCAAAAAAGTAACATTTTGAATCTGCAAAAACAGTAACATTTTGAAATTTCACCCCCCACTTTGTTTTAATTCTTGTGAAACAACTAGAAGGTAAACAAACATCCTAAATGCTGCCTTGAATGCTTTAAAGGGTTCAGTTTGTTAGATGGAGTCATTTATGGGGGTATCTAACATACACGCCCCTCAAAGCTCTGTCAGAACCGGACTGGTCCTTAAAACAAATCTGTGTCGCAAATTTTCTTGAAAACTTGAAAAATTGCTACTATATTCTTAAGCCCCTTAATGTCATAAAAACAAATTAAAAATGATGCAAATATAAAGTAGACTTATTGTAAATGCTAGTTACAAATTATTTTGTGGGGTATAACTATCTGTCTTACACACAAATTTTTGAACTTTGAAAATGGAAATTTTTTCTAAATTTTCATGACATTTTGATATTTTCACAAATAAAGATTGAATGGACAAAATTTACCACTAACTTCAAGCACAACGTTGAATGGAAAAAACAATCTCAAAATCAGAGGATAAGAAAAAAAGTATAAAAAAAGTAATTCCCAATAAATGACACATGTCGGGAATTGAAAAAATGGGGCTTTGTCATGAGGTAAAAACTGGGTGCGGCAGTAAGGTTAAAAAACTATAATAAAAAGTGACTGAAACTCCCCTAGAGATTGCAAAAAATAAGGCCAACCCGGGGACGTGGAACGTTACAAAAACCCCATTCAAATGTACAGTTGAAACCACTGAAAACCCTAGAGATGTTACAGTGCTTAGCTGATAAACCCCCTTTGATGTCCACAATAAATGTCTGAAAAAAAACCCACTTGTGATGTCACTGTAGATTTTGATTTAAAATTATTTTGATATTAACAGTTTACAATAAAAACCCCTTTATTATTTCACTTGTTACTTGTGATGAAAGCAGGTTACCTGACCCATTAAAAGTTTTATGTACTTTCCTGTTTAAAAACCCTATTGCAATGTACAGAGTTTAACTCATGAAACCCTCTATGATGTCCAGTAGTTTATGTTTAAACCCCTTTATAGTCACATTAGATTTTCCTGAATGCCCCTCTTTATGTCACATAAACTGCTAAAATCAGTTGTGTGTCACTGTACTCACCTGATTGAAACTCATTGATGTCACTTGATTATTTTATCAACATTGTGTTTTCATGTAGCTTATCTGACTAAAAAGTAACTTGTGATGTACATTTAACCCCCTGCAAAAAAACCCCTTGTTAAAACAAAGTAGAGTTCTTGTCGAAACGTTTATGAAGTCAATAGCTTAGATGACAAATACTTACTTGCCATCTTTTAGCAGCTCACCGTACAGAAACACTTCTGTGATGTCACAGCTGACCTGAGTGCTATTACTTGTACATTGGGAGATCAAAATCAGCAGCAAATAAGTGTTGCTTTATAGTGTCAATTAATTTGACATAATTAGCGGTGGTAGTTAATGGGTTACAGTGACATTCCTTGGGATTAGGACAGAATAAGAAGTAATGTACCCTGGTGGTCTAGGGTAGTGAAGAGATTTAAGTTGTTGTCCAGGTTATTTTTTTAAAAATACAATGGGTTTTGGTGCCTGTAACAATTACTCTGCTCTAGAAAACAATTACTCTACTCTCTCCATTCCAGTGCTGTTTCCCTCTGCTGTATTCCCTGGTTGATGATGTGCCTTAGCCCCCTTTGTCCTGAACTCCATGGAAATAGCAATTTTTTTAACACTTTGTGGCCAGAAATCCCACCTGGGGTGAAATTTCCTTTTTTTTTTGCATTTCTTTTGGGTCTGTGCCCCCATTTTTTTGCCAAAACCCCCCCTTGTACGCAAATTGGGTTAAGATATTTTATAGTAACTGGCCCCCTGTTGCATGGGCCAAAACCCCCTAGAATCCATATTTTTTTTAAAAAGTTCTTTTTCAATTTGGTTTTTGGGCCCCTTTTTTTGGGAAAAATTTTAAAATTTTTATAAATAAAAGGTCTACATTCACTTTAAAAATGATATTCCCTTTTTAATTTTTTAAACTTTTTTGAGTTGTTATTTTTAAAAACTATTTGTCAATTGTATTTTCCCGCTTTTTTGAGACGTTTTTTTAGGGGGAAAAAAAACATTTGGGTTTTTTTTCCCCCCCGAACCCCTTTTAAATATTTTTCAAAAAATTTTTTTAAACCTTTTTGGGCCCTTTTAAAAGGGGGGTTTGTACCGTTTTAACGTTCAGTTTTCCCAAAAAAAAAACTCTTTTAACCTTTTTTTTCTTTTAAAAAAAAATCAGGGGGAAAAACAAAAAAAACCCCTCAATCTTCCCTTTTCCCGCACGGCAAAATCCCCACACAGTTTTTAACCTCACCCACCCGGCCCAGGAAATTTGTAAGAAACCATCGCCAATTTTTTCCCCAAGAAAATGCCCAAAACCCCCGTCCCCCCATACGGGCCCCATTTCAATCCCCCACCCGTCCAAAAAAAACACCCCCGCCCCCTCAGCCCCCCCCCAAAACCCCCGAAAACCCAGCCACCCCGGGTGGGAAAGGGCCAAAAACAAGGCCCCAAAGGGGGGAAAGTCCCAACCCCCCTCCAAAACCCAAAAAAAGGGCCGTCCCCCCAAAAACCCGAGCGGTCGGCAACGCCTTGCAGTGCCTGTTGCTTGTAGCCTGCAGCTCCAGGATGTAGAATGTCAGGACGAGGAAGTCACCTGTGCTGATGATGATGATGACATTGCAGATCTAACGTGGTCTTTTCAGCAGAATTTGCTTGTGAGCGCTTCATCACTGGACGAGGAGGAAGACGATGGGGTGGTGTCAGTACGGGTCCCGCCTCAAAAAGGGAGAGGTGGTCGCACAAGTCCGCTGAGATTATTCCGCCAGCCATGATCAGTGGAAACACCGCTCCTCGCTTATCGCCGTCGCAAAGGTCCAGGACCTCTGAAGCCTGGGCCTTTTTCGATCAAGCCTCAGTTTCGCCCTGCGATGTCATATGCCACATTTGCCATAAACGCATCAGTAGAGGGAAGAATCTTATGACAGCAACGTGCCAGCAGTAGAATGGCAAGTAGCCATAGCAGCATCAGCATTGGAAAAATAGTTTTTTAAAATAGTCAATTTCTTATTGCGAATTTTTATTCTGAGGATCCATAAGGGCATTTTTGCTGGTTTTGGGGTCAGGCTACTTTAAAATGGATACCAGGGGTGCCAATAGGGCGGTATTCCTGTCGGGCCCAAATCAAAAAGGGGCCCGGTGATATGTTAAAAATAGGAACAAGTAATGGGTGGGCCCCCCATTTGATTTAGCTGCATGTGGCCATAAAACGGGTAATAGATGACTTACGGCATCCCTGGCTCTCAACACACCCACTCTTTCTAGGACCCCTGCCTTCTGAACCTCCGCGTTCCCTGTTGGGATGTTTTTGCTGCCACAACATATATGACAAGTTGTTGGTCCCTGGTGCAAAAAGTGATAGGGGTTTCCTGCCAGTTCCCATGTGCCATTTCCAATACCGGTGTCTTGTTTTGTGTGAAAGGGGCCCCTTTACAGCTGCTACCACTGTACATGCTGTGGCTACGCTGTCCTCATGCCTTCGGTTAGCCATTGAACATAATGAATTATTTTAGCATATGAATTTTTTTCTGTGACTTTCTTAGCTTAATTTTCTTGTCTAAAATGTAGCACGTATCCAGTTTACTGTTGTGGAAGTTAATTCCAGCTTCTCCTCACCTCTTTGGGTGTAAGAATGAAGCTGTTGTTCCTCTCCCATAGACTTTAATGGTTATCGGCAATTATCGACTATCGACATGATAATTGCCTATATCGACTATCAACTCGATAACGAATGTTGACACAATTGCTCATCACTAGTTGAGGAGCAACTTAAGTCAGGTATGACAATGTTTACTCCTATTTTGTCACTGGAGTACAATACATTATTTTAGTGTTTAGTCATAATGTTGTAAAAACATTTACCTTAGTCATGAGGCCAAAACATGAATGAGTCTGAAAGTGTAAAACTTACATATACTTTCCAAAAGCCCCAATTTTGGCAGGACAATCCAGCAAACTAAAATGCAAAAAGGGATGGTTTGATACAACCCCACCCAAAAATGGACATTTGGGGGAATATTCCTGGATGGGACTAAAATTTCAAAATTTGGGAAATTTAACTGTTGGTAAAGTATGAACTTTGCATTGTATCAGAATTAAAACAACGCTTTCAGTAAAGATAGTAGTTGTAAAGTATGTGCATTTTTTCTTCTTTAAAAAGCTTTTTTCACGACTGAAAATAATGACTGATGTCATATAAAGTCATAACTGAACTGCATTTAAAAACCGTTTAATAAAATGTTATAGATTTTAGACTTTTTCCTGCCTAGGGATTGGAAGTGAAGATTTGTGCAGAAACAAGAAGAGGTGAGTATCTGTTATTCCGTATTAAGTGCTGGGCTGGCCTGGTATCTGTACGAATGGGGGTCTAGTCTGAACTCTGGATAAATGAGGGCTCTGGACTAGGGTATTTTTAAAATGGGGGATTGTTCTGGGACCTTTATACATAGGGGTGTGTGGTCTGGTTTTAGTATAAAGACGGAGGTCTGGTCTGGGGTTTGTATAAGGTGGGGGTTGGTCAGGAGTCTGTACAAAGTAGGTGACTGGGCTGTGGTCTGTATAAATGTGGGGTATATGTAAAAGGGGTCTGTTGTCTGTTTATTTTAGGAGTCGTGGGAATGTATCCTTTATAGATAGGTGGAGCATATGGTAATGAATTTTGCACTGTGCATAATGCATCCTTCACTTTGTGCAACACTATTGTGACTCTCCGTCATCTTAATACTTGAGTATGACATAAAGTACACAATGGGTTAAACTTTCTCTCTGAATGACTATGAATCTAATCTGATTTATATAAACCAAAAAAGTAGGAACAATGGGGAAAATTTACTAATAACATCTAGATACACTTAGATAAATGAAAGTGGTTCATGCTGTATGATAAATCTGGAACAAGTTAAGACACTTTTTTCTAACTTTACACCATTTATTAGTTGACTTATCTTGAGATAATAATTATAGCAAAATGTTAGCTCATATTTTGGTGCACTATGCTTAACCACATTGAGCCCTGGACCTTCTGCTAAGCTGCTCCCCCTTTGTCAGACACTTCGCAAATGTGTCTAAAAAGTGTCTAAAACACATAACAAATGTTATATAAGGAATGTATGCCATTATTTTTGTGCAAATTGGAACATAATTCTGCTGATGCTGTCATAGTAAATGTGCCCCATTGTGACTTAATTTGCAATTTTATCATTTCTACTACATTTAAATACACCGTACCTTACAGCTTGTGGTAAGAAGTCCCAGTACTTGTATACAGTATGAGAGTAGTACATCATCATGTAATAGAGTGTCTTAGGGCTGGACTTCACCAAGTAAACAGCAGAAGTATCAGTATTGGAATAATGACCTTAATTGGAAGGAAATATCAATGTGACAGTTATCCCTTTGACACAACTGCCTCTAAACATTGTATGTACCATTTAAATATTAATTGTGTGAAATACTGAAGCTCTGGTCATATTATTTGAAATAAAGATGAAGCATTATAAAGAACAATTGACTGTCGTCACCATTTGGAAGTGAACGCTCCGAGTGGTGATGTCAGGCAGAGGTACATAATCGCTGCAGCTGTACCTTCATTGTTGTCAGTCAATTATCACCAGTGAATGATGAATTTCTGCAGTTTTTTTTATATGGGCTCAGCTTCTTTCTTTGAAAAAAAAAAAACACAGCGTGCTCTGATTATGGTGTTCTTAGTGGATTTTCTGCAAAAATGCCAGCTTAAAATATCACTAGTCCCCCTGTAAACAACACCATGGTAAACTTTTAAAAATCTTGACACTCTACACAAGCAGTTAAAAACACTGAACAAATTGTGTGTTTGATGGAGTCCTAAGATGGGATTCTGCAGCAGCTGTATATAACTGAATACCTTAAGAATCCACCTTAGAGTTCTGTGAGTTATATAAATGCACCTGAACTTGCACACAATAGTTGTATATTGCAAATGATAATAAGTCTACGTTATTTGTCTATACATAAACTCTAAGGTAATCTTTGATCTGGTCTTCTGTTCTGGTAGGATACACTTTAAAGGGAATATGTCGCCAATTTTTTTTACTTACTAAAAAAAAGACCCTGATCCATATTCTTCTTAGCCATTTTTGTTTTCTTTGAGTTTTTCTCAATTCATTTTGTCTTTTTAAATGTTTGTGGGGCGCAGTCAAAAAAGCTTTACGCAGTTTCATGCACATAGGAGCCTTAAGCCTGACTTATATAGGAGAGTTTTCTAGTCATGCTCTGTGACCTGGAAGAAATCAGTGGGCAGGGAAGGGGAGAGGGTGAACTGTGACTACCTCCTGTTGTGATTTTATCCTGTGTTGTTTCAAAACGGGATCCACACAGTTTGACCCTGTTTGTGCTGATAATAGCAGATACTGAAATTTTTCTCTACAGAAAGGGGAAGGGAGACAATTCAGGTTTGTGGGGCCCAAAATGAAAAAATTTAGGACTTAAGAAATTTTAAAAAATATTGAAGGTGATGTGGAAATTTTTTAAAAAATAACCAAAAATTCATAAAAAATGTGTTTAATATAAACAATAGGTCATTTTTTGATGACACATTCCCTTTAAAGATACACTTTTGTAAGGGCACATTCTCCCACATGTGGTGGCTCATGGCTGAAATTTTGCCCAAAAATACTGTTTTTTTGCTGCCCCAGCTATAATGTGAGCACACAATTATTCAAGGGGTTTAATAAAATCATTTTTTGAACTCATATAATAGTGTCCAAAGTCCTTTTTTTTAAAAAAGGGGCTAGTAATTTTACAGTGCTGGGTTTTTATCTAGTTGCTTATTGGAAAAAAAATGTAATTTTGGGGTATAAATTTTTTTGTTTAATTGCTCGCTTTTAAATATTTTGTTTTTGTATTTACAGGAGATTCACTCGAAAAAATCCCCAAAAAAGCTGTTGTAATCCTTTAGAATGAAATAACTTTAACCAAAAAAAAATGTACTACCTTGTTAATGTTATCAATTCATTCCTGTGATGCTGGGGAAAATTTTCCTGTGACAGTCTTCTTTCTCCAAATTTACTACTTCAGGCTCCTAAATGATGGTGACACGATATGAAGCAATTTTGCCTTTCTTCCAGTTCTTTAACATGTTGAATAACACCTTCCAGTCTCCTGTGCTCCGCATCACAGAGGTGTTGTAGGCAACTTTCCAGACAATGTAGCACATCATTGTTTGTATCCCATAATATGTTCCGATGGCCTCCACCATGAGAAGTGATCAGTGATCCCATTTTTTCCAGTTTCCGTACCCTCTTCAAAATAACACTCTTTGAGGGTATGTCACAAACACCATGGGGGACATATATGAAAACTGGCGCAGACTCACCAGTTGTACTTTTCAGTAGATTAGTGTAGCATTTATCAATATGTACTTTATAAATGTGTACTTTATAAATGTGTCCTGTTGTGAGACACATTTACGTGTGGAAAAAAGTGTCTGCAACAAAATTTGTCTCGGTTTTTCCACTTTGAAATTGGCATGGATTAGTATGGCATTTTTGCAGCATATTCTGTCGACACATTCATAACTGTGTCTAATCTTATGAATGTGGTGCGACACCCCCTAAGAATTGGTGCAAAAAAAAACATGTCGAGGATGTCAGACTTGCACCAATTTTTGGTGCACAACCTTTCATAGATATGTCACACACAGCCAATGACAGCTTTTTTGTCAGACATCTCACCAAAAAACTGGCACAGCCTGGTTCATAAATGTCCCCCCAAATTTCTTACTAACTTCATCTAACATCGCTTAAATGAATTGGTGACCCAATAGGTTCACACCATGAAGTTGCGCTGATCAATGCAGTACACAACTATCCTGATGAGTGAAGGGGTATGCACCAGGAACTTACAAACATATGTTAAATGTCGCGGTGGCTGCACAGCACCTATCACTTAGGGGCATTCTGGCTTGTTTCAAACTCCACATACTAAGGAACAAATTGCATGTTGTTTCATTGAGAGAGTTTTTACAGAATATTTGGGGCCTCTTTTGAGTGAGAAAATTTCATAAGATGCACCATTGATATCAGTCAATAATTATTAACTCTTTATTTTCCTTCTTTAAAATCCAATCCAAGATCCAAATATTCACATTGTATTTGAAGCGGAGAGATAAACTCTTTTGTGTGACTCTCACTGTATTTTACATGTTCAATCTACATCTGCATTGTTTTCCTGGACAAATACTTTCTAATGAAGGAAACTGGAGAATAGTGGAAAAGAGTAGCCAAGACAGAATGGACAAAGGAAAATACATACATAAAATAAATATTTGTCATAATCGATGGTTTGGTAACTCACTCATTTAATTATGATCAGGTAACTCAACCACTTCTCGTAACAAATGGCAGTATTTTCAGAATATTCCAAAGTATTAGCTTCAGTTAAGTTTTTTTATGTTCACGCTTGGTAAGCCTAGGTTGGTAAATTTTTGCTACAGAACTTAACAGTTCTTATTTATGACTAGGTGAAATTGTGACACAATATGGAATTATTTACTGTATGTTATTCCTTTTATTTCTTTACTGTTTTTGAAAACTTGCATGTTTTGTTCTTTACTTTTGAAATGAAGAATTGTACCTATGTATGAAATCCTAAAACTTTAATAGTTTTGTCCTATTGCCTTAAAGAACCTGTACATGTCTGTAGGGTATAAATGGTTGCTTGTGCATTTTTCCAGTAGTTTGAGTCTTGGATTAAATATGTAACATTTAATGCATAAGGCATAGGTGACATGTCCCATTAGGTTTGCACCATTTTTTTTTGTGCATTTTGTGCCAAAAAACTGTTGTTGCCCTTTTCTCTATATAAATGAACTGTAGTACACCAAAACTAGGCATATTATATGCCAGGCATGACATATTTGAATGTGCCTAAAGTAGGCGCATCAAATATGCTAGCAATGACATGCTACGCATCTATATTATGCTATGCAACTAGATTAGGCATATCAATTGTACTATACAAGGTATATCAGATGCCAGATTTTTGACAGGTTCATTCATTGAGGCGCACTATACACTCATTTAATGCGCCTTAAAACTGGCGTGGTGGTGCCTCTTTTCTGACAGGTTGCCCATAATATAAAACAAAGTAATTTAAACAAACAAAATAATTTCCCAGTATCATGTGTAAAAATCAAACCAATTGTTTACAATGACAACTTTACATGTTTTGATATTAAATTTGACAACTTCTACCCTAATTTATAGAATTAATTTGAGAATTTGGAAATACTGAAATTAAGTCACCTTTATTGTTTCTCAAGTCAACCTTTAAAAGTTTCAGTCCAACACATGTATCAAGCAACCACTCCATTCCATCTACACTGGTCCTTAAGCGTGAAGCAATTGTTTCTGCTGAAAGTGGTTTGAGCACTACATGTAGTAAATCAAAAACTCCCAGTTCACATGCTGTAAACATGGTCTACAAGAGAAAAACAAGAAACTGCTTTAGAAGCTTTACTACCTGTCAGTACTAGAATTATTTTTTAAAAAAAAACACTTTTTTACAAAAATAAGGAGGACCTATGGCCATTCCTGACACATCATGTTTTATTAAATACTTGTATTTCCCATAAAATAACAATTCTGGGGCATCTTTCTTTAGATCTCTAAAAACTAAATAATAAAAATAATAAATATTAAAAGTTAAAACACGCCACTTTTGCTCTTTAACACTTAAAAAAGTAAAAATGTTACACCCAGTTGGTATCACCATGTCCATAAAAGTCTGATCTGTTAAAATATAACATAATTTATCCTGTGCGGTGAACACTGTAGAATAAAATTAATTCTTTGTAAAGTGCAATAGAAGAATTGCAAATGTGACATTATTTTCTGGGTTCCATTTTAACCGAATTTATCATGTGGTATAAATGATGTTAACTCATGATCACAACAAGATGGACGGGTATTGGTTAATGGAGGGAGGAGGGGCGTCTTCCCTATTTAACAGCTTAGATGCCGTAGTTGTCCTGCCAACAGCATCTTAGTTGTTCAACAACCACAATCAAATCTGCAATCATGGTTGGGACTGTAAGGACTAGGCTCAGGGGCCCAGGTATGGACAAAGATCAGCTCCTGAGTCAGCTCCATACACTCCACCCAACATTGTGACCAGGGGCGTAGCTACAGGGGGTGCAGAGGTAGCAGTCGCTACCGGGCCCTGAAGCCTAAGGGGGCCCAAAAGCCCTTCTGCCACATAAGGAGGCATAAGCATTGTAAATGGCACATGATAGCTGGGGGGGCCCATTTCAATTTTTGCACTAGGGCCCAGGAGCTTCAAGTTACGCCTCTGATTGTGACATACATGTTCATCACATGTTGGAAAAGGGTTAAATAATTGTAATACAGCTACTGTATAAGTACTGTTGAAAAAAGACATATGACCATCAAGTTCAACCAAGGGTGGGGGAAATGTGGGTGAAAGGAGGGAGATGAGGAGTTTTTAAAGGAGTTGTCTCATTACAAGCTTTCAGCCTACCTCAGTGTGCTTGGCAGTTGAATTCAGGGGCGTGCTTCTTGTCTGCCTCTTCTCCTCCCTCTCCCCCCTCCCCTCAGCACACAGACTTCTCCCTCCATAACTTCTATACAGCAAGGGGGGGGGGTGAGGCTAGGGGGTTTGCTGCCAAAGTTAACCCTGTGTGTGCTTGCCTGATCTATGAGTGTGGAGCCAGAGGTCTGTGAAGCTGTGTATGCTAATAGCAGAGCAGGGGGGATGCAAGTGTTCCTATACCCCCTGCTGTAGCATACATATCTCCACATCTCCAGCAACAACAAACCCTATCAGAACAGACACAGGGCAGCTGGGAAGTGTTACTATAATCACGATGTGTCACTAGTACAGCAGAGCATGAAGCATTCACATGCCCCCTGATCTGTATAGTATTAGAATAGTCAGAGCTCCACAGACACATCATGATTATAGTAACACACAGGGTCACTGCTGTCACATCTATTGATCAGCCTCATCTCTGCTCTTCTCAATCTGTGTAGAGAGCAGGAGGAAGCAGGCACACACAGGGTTAATCCAGCTACACAGACACAGAAGCCAGAGCCTTCCCCCTCCCTCCACTACAGAAGCATTCTGTGCAGGAGGGGCTCTCTGCTCTGACCTGTATTCTGAAGGTGATGAGTCATACAGACCTGACAGCCAGTGAGATAAGGATCAACAGGTCAGCTGCTATAGAGATTTTAGAAGCTGATGTACTACTACTAACAGGGCTAACTCAAAATCAGTAGGACATTTGTAATGAACATATATTGCAAAGCTGCTTGTTTTTTAAAGATCTTTTAATTAAAACCCAATCATTGTAGCGAGACAACCCCTTTAAGTCTAGTTCCCCTACTGATGAAGGCTTTGAAAACCATAAGGCAAGAACCAATCTGCCCTAAGGAAGATTTCATTCCTAATCCCAGAGTTGCCATCAGACTGAATCTAGAATTTCATATGGCTACATATGTATTAATATTTTTTAGTTTCAGGAAGTTATGTAAGCCTTTCTAGAAACTCCTGCTGATCAGCTCCTCAGGCAAGCATTTCCACAGATCTACAGATCTCATAGTGAAGAACACTTTTCTCCTCTAAAGACTGATTCCTTTTTTTCTCCAGTTGAAGGGAATGTCCCCTTTTCTTTGGAGGGATTTTACAAGAAATAGCTTTTCCCCATACTTTTTATACGGCCATTTATATACCGTATATACTCGAGTATAAGCCGACCCGAATATAAGCCGAGGCACCTACTTTTGCCACAAAAAACTGGAAAACTTATTGACTCGAGTATAAGCCTAGGGTGGAAAATGCAGCGGCTACTGGTAAATTTAAAAAATAAAAATGGATACCAATAAAATTACATAGGCAGCTTTAGGCAGTTTAATATCCCCCATAGTTATATAAAGGCAGGTATATGTCCTCCATAGGCAGGTATAGGCAGTTTAATGTCCCCCATAGGCAGGTATAGGTCCTACATAGGCAGGTTATAGGCAGGTATATGTCCCCCATAGGCAGGTATATGTCCTGTATAGGCAGGTATATATCCCCATAGGCAGGTTATAGGCAGGCATATGTCACCCATAGGCAGGTTATAGGCAGGGTATAGGCAGGTAAATGTCTCTATAGGCAGGATATAGGCAGGTATATGTCCTTATAGGCAGGATATAGGCAGGTATATGTCTCTATAGGCAGGTATATGTCTCTATAGGCAGGGTATAGGCAGGATATAGGCAGGTATATGTCTCTATAGGCAGGATATAGGCAGGTATATGTCTCTATAGGCAGGTATATGTCTCTATAGGCAGGGTATAGGCAGGATATAGGCAGGTATATGTCCTTATAGGCAGGGTATAGGCAGGTATATGTCCTTATAGGCAGGGTATATGCAGGTATATGTCTCTATAGGCAGGGCATAGGCAGGATATAGGCAGGTATATGCCCTTATAGGCAGGGTATAGGCAGGTATATGTCTCTATAGGCAGGTATAGGCAGGGTATAGGCAGGTATGTCTCTATAGGCAGGGTATAGGCAGGTATATGTCTCGATAGGCATGTTATAGGCAGGATATAGGCAGGTATATGTCTCTATAGGCAGGGTATAGGCAGGTATATGTCTCTATAGGCAGGATATAGGCAGGTATATGTCTCTATAGGCAGGTATAGGCAGGATATAGGCAGGTATATGTCTCTATAGGAAGGGTTTTTTAAAAAAACAAAGCAAATACAAACACCTCACTCCCTTGCTGTCCGGTCTGCAGGGCGCTCTCCTCCGTCTTGGGGCACAGGTAGTGTGAGGTCATGAAGCCGCGCAGGCAGAATGATGACACACGCTGCCTGTGCCGGAAACTCCGGACCGCCGAAAGTCTGCTTGCGGCCGTCTGGAGTCCATTGCGGAGCAGGGAGCGCTCGCTCTCTGCTCCGCAGTGGTATCTTCACTTGTATGCGCTCCGGAGGAGTCGCATACAGGGGAAGAGATCGCTGACAGCGACGGGCCACGGCAGTGCCCGGCCCCTGTCGGCTGTACTCGGCCTTCAGTTATATGCGCTCCTGCGAGTCCATTCCTCTTTTAATACATGCCAATATTTTGCTTGCCTTAGAGGCAGCTGATTGACACTACATAATGTTCTGTAGTCTATGATCTAAAAGAACACCCAGATCTTTCTCAACAAGCGATTCTCTCATTTTTTTTTCCCCATGGGACATATGATGCCTGCAGATTATACATACCCAGATGTAGAATTTTACATTTATCCACATTGAACCTCATTTGCCAAGTGGATGCCCAAACACTCAGTGTGTCCAGTTCTGCTTGCAATTTATGAACATCTTCCATAGACTGCACTAAACTACATCGCTTGGTGTAATCTGCAAAAATAGAAACAGTGCTATTAATCCCCTCCACTATATCATTAATGAATACAAGAGGACCCATTACTGAATCTTATAACCGAGGACCACTCAGAGTAGGAATCCTTTACGACCACTCTCTGAGATAGATCCAATTACACTATTATTTCTAAACTAATAGACTTACCCAATAGGCACTTATGAGGGACAGTGTCAAACGCCTTTGCAAAGTCTAAAAACACTATATCCACAGCCTTCCCTTTATCCAGACTTCTACTCACCTCTTCAAAAAAACAGATCAGGTTGGTCTGACAACTTTTGTCCTTAATAAAACCATGCTGGCAATCACTTATAATGTTAAATTCAGTCACAGTTTATCCACAATGGATGTTAAACTTCCTGATCTATAATTACCTTGGAGCCTTTTTTGAAGATGGGAACCACATTTGCCTTGTTGTAGTCTTCTGACACTATACCAGTCACCAGAGAATATCTAAATATCATGTCCAAGGGCACAGAGATAACCGAGCTCTTTAAGAACTCTTGGTTGTAAGCCATCTGAGCCTGAAGGTTTATACACATTCAGTTTATTTAACTTTTCTTGAACCATATCTACATGCAAATTTATTACATTAGTTGATGTATTAACAGTACTGGCGCCGTCTGTCTCCGCACTGAGCCCACCACAATCAGCTCTAGCACTGCAGCCATAATTGCTGACAGCAGGGCCAGGGCAAGACATTTTGGTGCCCTAGGCACATGGGTCAAATGGCGCCTCCTCCAACCATTATAGAAAAAATATTACTGTAACAACTGGAGTAGTGGTAACGGCCACACCAGGGAGCAGAGTCTAAGTAGATCCTGGTATTCACCAGAGCCCGCCGCAAGGCAGGGTGGACTTGCTGCGGCGGGAGTCCTCCCAGGTCGCAACCCCTGACGCGACTAGCTTGCGATGGCAGCCGAGGTGCAGAGAGATACCAAATCGTAACACGAAAACCGTAGTCAAGGACAGGCAGGCAGGTCAGGCATGCGGCGAAAGTTCATGGTCAAGAAACGTAGCAAAGGGTCAGAAACACGACAAGACAAGAACGCAATTCTGAGATGCTTTTTCTAAGGCACGAGGCAACATAGATCCAGCAGGGACGTGACGTAGAACGTGGCAATATATAGGGTCAGTGCCTAGCAATTGGCCAATCACTGGCGTGCTGGCCCCTTAAATTTACGAGAGCACACACACCCTAGGGAGTGGGCACGCTCGCACAGGCCGGCAAAGGAAGACGGCAGGACAGGAGCGTGGCTGGGTAAGTAACTGCTGGTACAATGAGTGAGCCCGCAGCCCGATAGCCCGTAACAGTACCTACCCTTAGGCCTCCCTCTCTTTTTAGGCAAAAGAAACCTGTGGACAAGATCATGATTAAAATATTAGCCTCCGGCTCCCAGGACCTTTCTTCGGGCCCGAAGCCCTTCCAATCAACAAGGAAGACTTTCCCTTGACCGTCTTCATGGGCAAGATGTCCTTTACTTCAAAAATATCCGCGGAGTCCGCTACCGGAGGAGGCGAGGCATTCCCCTGGGAAAACTGTTTCAAGACCAGAGGCTTGAGGAGGGAGACATGGAAGGCATTCGGGATATGGAGCGAAGGGGGTAAACAAAGCTTGTAAGTTACCGGGTTAATCTACCGAAGAACTTTGAAAGGATCCAGGAACCGAGGACCCAACTTATAACTGGGAATCTTCAGATGCACATACTTGGTGGACAACCAAATCTTG
The DNA here is from genome assembly GCA_025379985.1 of Phyllomedusa bahiana. Taxonomy (NCBI): domain Eukaryota; kingdom Metazoa; phylum Chordata; class Amphibia; order Anura; family Hylidae; genus Phyllomedusa; species Phyllomedusa bahiana. The sequence goes on from JAODAL010036014.1 coordinate 33,995, forward strand.
TGCCCTGGGAGGAAAGTTGGGGGAGGTCTCCTCTTCTTGTCCACCTGTGCTTTCATACATGAAGAAGCCTGGAGTAAGGACCAACAAGTCTCTTGCCAAATGGCTTTGATATCACGTACTTTGTTATCCACCGCAGGCACTTGTGAAGACATGGGCAGGTGAAGGGGAGGGCGAGGATGGTGGCTATAGTCAATAAAAAATGGAGAAACACCAGCTGCATCAGAATCCTGATTATTGTAGGAGAACTCAGCCAATGAAAGCAGATCCGACTAGTTGTCCTGGTGACCAGAAACAAAATGGCGTAGATATTCCCCAAGAATCTGGTTTACCCTCTCTACTTGCCTGTTGGTCTGAGGATGATAAGTCCAATTTAACTTGCAAGAGAGAGCACAGAGCACGCCAGAATCTGGAGACGAATTAAACTCCCCTGTCTGAGACGATGTGCAGGGGTAAACCATGCAGGCGAAAGATGTGCTGAAAGAAGTGACCCACCAGTTGAGGAGCAGAAAGAAGACTGGGTAGAGGCACAAAGTGGGACATTTTCAAAAACCGGTCCGTAATCACCCACATGACGGTGTTATTCGAGGAGGGTGGAAGAACAGCGATGAAATCCATGGCTATGTGTTTCCATGGACACTCTGGAATGGGCAGAGGCTGTAGGAGCCCCCTAGATTTAAGGCGAGAAACCATGTCACAGACACACATGGAACAGGAAAGAATAAAATCCTTGACATCCCGATCCAGATTCAGGCCACCAGTAGTGCCGCAAGAGAGTAGGATTTTCGGACTCCAGGGTGACCAGCCAGTAAAGAGCAGTGGCTCCACTCCAGAATTCTCCTCTGGAGAGCTAGACGTACGTAAGTCTTGTCTCGGGGAACGCGTTGGAGATCTACAGGAGCCGCGTGGATCAAATGTTCAGGGGACATAATGTGCTGAGGAACAGGATCTTCTCCGATGACATCCGAAGCATGGGAGAGGGCATCCGCCTTGATATTCTTCTCAGCAGTTTGGAAGTGAATCCGTAAGTTGAATCGTGAGGAAAAGAGAGATGGCCTGGCTTGGCGAGGATTAAGACGCTGAGCTGACTGGAGATACTGGAGGTTCTTGTGGTCCGTGTATACGTCAATCGGATGACGAGCTCCCTCCAGAAGCTGACCCAACTCCTCCAAGGCCAACTTGATGACAAGCAACTCACGATCCCCGATGGCGTAGTTCCTCTCTGCCGGCGAGAAGGATCCACACGTGAGAGTCTTGCCCTTGGGACCTTTCTGTGTGAGGACCGCCCCCGCCCCCACGGAAGAGGCATCCACCTCTAAAGAAAAAGGCTTCTAGGGGTCTGGGTGAGACTAGATGGGTGCAGTGGAGAAGGCTGCCTTCAGCTCGGAGAACGCTGTTTCGGCTGCCGGAGACCAACATTTTGGATTAACATTCTTCCTAGTAAGAGCCACAATGGGAGCTACCAGGGTAGAAAAATGGGGAATAAATTGCCGGTAGTAGTTGGTGAATCCCAGGAAGTGTTGTATAGCGCGTAGGCCGACAGGACATGGCCACTGCAAGACAGCCAACAACTTGGCAGAATCCATTTGCAAGCTCTTGTCAGAAACTATATATCTGAGGAATGGCAGACTGGTCTGATGGAACAAGCATTTCTCCGGCTTGGCATATAGACAGTTGCTGCGCAGATGTCTCAGAACCTAGCGCACCTGTACCCAATGAGTCTGTAGATCCGGAGAAAAAAATCAGGATGTTGTCCAGGTAGACGATGACACAGTTGTAGAAGAGGTCCCTGAAAATATCATTGATGAACTCCTGAAAGACCGCTGGAGCGTTACGCAGACTGAAGGGCATCACCAGGTATTCAAAGTGTCCATCACGAGTATTGAAGGCCGTCTTCCACTCACCCCCCTCTCAAATCCTGATGAGGTTATCAGCCCCCCACAAGTCCAATTTAGAGAATAACTTGGCTCCCCAGAACCGGTCAAAGAGTTCCAAGACCAATGGTAGAGGATAGCGGTTCTTCACGGTAATCTTGTTTAGTCCTTGGTAGTCAATGCACGGGTGAAGAAGGATATTGTTTTTCTGCACGAAGAAGAAACCGGCTCCGGCAGGAGAGGAGGACTTGTGGATAAAGTCCTTCTGTAAATTTTCCTGTATACAGGCCGACATGGCCTGAGTCTCCGGCAAGGGCAAAGGATAAACCGTGCCCCAGGGAGGAATAGTCCCAGTCGATAGGGCAGTAATAAGGAAGGGACTCATCCTGTTTCTTCGAAAAGACGTCCGCAAAGTCCTGGTACTCTGTTGGCAGACCTGGCAGTGGCTTGGAAGGAATCTACAGAGAAGTGGGTCACACCTAGCGAGGGGCTACCAGGCAGTGATTTTGTCAGTCAGGTCCCCATCGGATGACTTGTCAGCATGGCGTGGCAGCCACAGAAGCCCCAGAAGAATCGCCGAGGGAGAATGTGGCAGCATGTAGAGCGATATCTTCTCCTTATGCAGAGCCCTCACTTGAAGACACACTGGTTTGGTGGCATTGTCAGCTGCGGAGAGGAGGAATTCACACTCAGGAATGCCTCTCCCATGTATCCTAGATGCGGGCATTTCCCGGACGCTGTGGACAGTCTCTAGGGAAGTGGTCCGGGCTGGCATAGTAGAGGCACAAATTCCACTCCACTCCAGGTGTCTACTTGCATTGGTTCCTCTTAAGACGACTGTGGGAGTGGCCGAGGAGGCCTTTGGAAGACAGGAGCCAGACGAGGTACGCAGCGGGGCCAAACCGAGTCACGTTCTTGTCGGAGCTCCTTCTGTCTCTCGGCAAAACGTACATCAATGCGGGTGGCCAGGTGGATTTGTTCGCTCAAGGAGGATGGGAGGTCTCTTGCAGCCAGAGCATCCTTTACCCTTCTTAAATGTGGTGCATAGGGCGGCATCATTCCAGGATAGCTCTGAAGTCAGGGTACAGAACTGGACCGCATAGTCACCAACTGAGGACTCCACTTCGGCAGAGATTCATGCACACTGTTTCGGCCGAAGACACACGTGCAGGCTCCTCAAACACACTGCGGAATTCCTTCAGGAAAGCCTGCAGGTTAGCCGTCACAGGGTCACTCCTATCCCAGAGAGGCGTAGCCCACACCAGGGCCTTCCCAGACAGTAGACCTACTATGAATGCCACCTTTGATCGTTCGGTCGGAAACTGGTCGGCCATCAGCTCCACGTGCATGGAGCACTGCGTGATGAAGCCCATGCAGAGCTTTGTGTCCCTGTCGAACTTGGACGGTAGCGAGAGCCGAAGCTTGAGGCAGGCATAGAAGAGACCACGGGTGAAGGTGGTGACTGCTGCTGGGAAGCAAGAAGCTGCTGCATCATTGCGGTCAATTGGTTTAACTGTTGCTCCTGTTGCGCAATTTGCTGAGACTGCTGTGCAACAATAGTGGTGAGGTCCGCAACACTTGGCAAAGGCACTCTGGCGGGTTTCCAGAGCTGGATTGAACTATAACAACTGGAGTAGTGGATCCCCTGGATCACCGCATGGATCATCAACAAATCGTTAATGGTCTTTCTCTGTTCATACAGTCGATCCAACATGTGCAGGCTGGAATTCCAGCGGGTGGAAACATCACATATCAGAGTGTGTTGGGGGAGGCCGTTTTGCCGCTGCAACTCGAGGAGGGTGTTTCTGGCTTTGTAGGAAAGGATGAAGTACATGCACAGTTTCCAGGCCATTTTCAGAATCTTCTGAAGATCGGTGGAAGACTTCAGGAACCTTTTCACAACCAGATTGAACACGTGCGCCATGCAAGGCGCATGGACCATCCCTCCTCAGTGCAGCGCGGACACCATGTTCCTCCCATTGTCCGTCACCATGGTTCCGATTTGCAGGTTGCGCGGAGAAAGCCACACATCGATTTCTTGCTGCATGACGCGGAGCAGTTCCTCCCCTGTGTGACTTCGTCAGGTGTAGAACTGCGTGACACCGTTGTGCCCTACACATGTGGTATGATGGAGCAGTACTTGTGGAGGCTGAGATGGTGGTGGTGGTGGAGGAGGTGGACATTGGCGCAGGAGCCGCAGTTTGACAACGTGGAGAAGAAAGCGGCGTCTCCTGTCCAAGTTGTTGGTGTGCCTGGGCAGGAAGCACATTCACCTCATTTGGGCCGTAAAGGACATGAAACTGGCCCTGACCATAGTTTACCGCTCCAGACGTCCGCGCTGCCGTGCACCTTGGAAACAAACCGATAAGCTCAAGGACTGGCCCCCCTTCTGTTCTACATATTTATGAAGGTGCTGGTACTGCCTTTTTGGAAAAGAAATTATGGTTTTGGACTCTCCCTCTCGGCTCGGCACAAGCCATTTGTTCTCTGAAGGTGCAGAGTCCACCTTTGGAAAGGGAGGGACTGCAGTACCAACAACTTGGACAGGAACACGGTCAGCTTCTGCACCTTAGGATGGTTGGACGCTACTGTTGTCCTCTTTGCAATCGCCTCGCTGAACGACTGCTGGTGCCATGAGTAGCGAGGAGGAGGCATCTGGACCGGGAGATGGGTGTCAAAGAGAACAGCTCCCTTTCTGCAGGGCTGCAATGGATGCTGCCACTGGGCGCTGCTGCTGCTGTTGCTGCAAGCGAAGGAATGGACCACCACATCTGAGCCACGTTTCTCCCAGGCCAGATGGGGGACGCTGCATGTGTTGACGCAGGGCCATGGTGCCAATGTTAGCTCCCTGGCCACGCTTCACTTTTTTGCCAACAGATTCTTAACATTACCCATATTCGGCTCCACCGGTGTCTTAGCAAAGAACTGCCACACCGCCGAGTATCGGATTTTTTACCGCCAACGCTCCGCACTGAGTGACTACTACCGCCGCTGCCTCGCTGAGCCCTGTGCCGCTACTTTCTTGGACCTGCGAAGCGGGTTTTTTACCCCGTGGCCCGCTTGCTCCCGACCTCACACAGCTGCTACCCTGCTGACTCATGGCCACACAACCCACTTGCTGGCTGGGGCCGCTGCCTGAAGCGCATGCTGACGCCCTTCCCTCCTGACGATTATGAAGCCCGTGCCGCACCCCGCTCCCAAAGTGCGGTCGGCTACATCATCATCTATTTGGTGTTTATCGCCACTGCTGTCCTCATCACCGGTCTTGGTGCAGAGGCTGACCCCTCACAACATGACTTCCAATGCCACTCTCCCACATCTATACTTTGCCACCTACTGCAAGAAGGAGGGGATCCCATTTCTTCGCTGCCAAGTAGCTGCTGACTGCCCTCCTCAAATTGTTCATCCCCGCTATATAGTGGCGCTGAGCCCAGACCACATAGTAGATCTCTGGCTGAGGGAACCGGATGGGACAGAGGCGGGTTTTAGGACGGGGTGAGGGCCGCTGACCCGATCCTGGGCCATGCCAAAATAAGGGTTGTGTTTTGACGTTCCCACCGACTCTTTGGCTGGGGGTGTCAGATGCATCTGGGGGAAGTGGATGACCTAGTCAACCAATCAACAACCCTTGGGTTGTAGTCAGCACCCCCCGGCCGCTAGATGACAGCGGCAGTTGGGCCTCCCCCGAGTGGACCCCTGCTGCGACGTCCCTTACTGTGCTGCGACTGGGCCTGCTCCAGGAATGTTTGTGCCTCTGCCACTCGCAGGTGAAGAGCCTGCCACCTCTCTGTCTGGGCATACTGTTTGGTTCTAAAATGTACAGACACTGTTTGATGAAGATATCTGTATATGATAAATACACACCTGTATTTGACTCCAAATGAACCCACTAAGAAGCTTGGGTAACCCTTGGATATAAATTGCGCCACAAATGGGCAGGAAAAATTGACTTGTATGTGCCCTTTAAAAAAATCTGTGTATTTTACTGAATAAAAAGCACAAACAGGCTTAAATTTAAACCTCGGATATGAATTGCTACAAAATTTTCTTCTGTGCGGGGAAAAACAAAGTTTTTTTTACTGAGTACAACGCGAAAAACGTTAAATTTAAACCCCCCTGGATGAAATTTTGCGAAAAAAGAATTGAGCAATAAAAAATACAAGTTTTTGTAGGTTTTTACAATGGCGTTTTTCTACGTACACAACAAGAGGAAATTTGTAATTAACCTTCCTTGTGAATTATGCTACAGAAAAATGTATTTTTGGGGTGAAAGTCGGTTTATTTTCGTTACCACAGCAGCAAAACAACGCTTAATTAACCCCGGGATGAAATTGCGCCAAAAAATTGGAACCAAAAAAACTACGAGCTTTGTGCTTTGTTACAATGGCGTTTTTTTTACGCCACAACAAGAGAAAAAATTGTAATTAACCTTTCGCTTGGAATTATGCTACGGAAAAAATGTCTTTTTTGGCGGTGAAAAAAGCGGTTTCTTTAGTCCCCCACAACAGCAAACAACGTTTAATTAACCCCTGGATGTAAATTGGCCCCAAAAGAATTGAGCACCCAAAAATAAAGTGGTATTTGTATTTGAAAAAAACGCGTTTTAAAAAATGAAAAAAAGGAACACTTAGTCCCCTTGGATATTCAATGTGCTGGAGCAGATAGCATTAAAATGTATTTCAGCTGCAGGGAGCACACGGACTTCAGATCCAATACCCCACAAAATCAAAATAGAACTTTAAAGGAAGCAGTCTTGAGACAAGTGAGACACCCCAAAAAAAACGTGTAAAAAACAGTTCTCAGGAAAAAGTATTCAAACGCCGCGAGCACCTTCCCCAAAAGTACCGTGAGGGAGGTGAGTCCCCCGCGTCGCGCCCGGGGCTTATTAGTGCGGGGGGGCGTCACAGAATCCCCCGGGCTCGATTTGGGTCATCTCTGCACATTTCATGCAGGGTATGCCCTTCTTTTCCCAGAGTGCTTTGCCCCAGTAACCCCATGTGCTCGCAGCCCCTTTTATCAAACAAAACACACTTGTTCACCCAAATCCCCCAAATTCGACTTCCTTTAGAAACCCAAGTTTTCCTGAAAATTCTAAAAAGAATTCCCCTTCTTTGAAAACAAATTGCCCCTCTCTAACTATTTTGCATTAGCCAAAACCCAAAAAAACTTTAAAAAAAAAAAATTTTGAAATTTTTTTATTTTGTACACTGTGATGTAAATAACTCGAAATTTAGTCAAAACAGAATATGAAATACAATGTACAGTACATTAAAAGTCTCCACAGACAATAGTTAAATCTGTTGATGTTCCATGAAATCGGAGCATTTACATCTGAAAAAATGTAACTAAATTCTTACCTTTGAGATCAGAAATACATTGCAATAGTCGAAAAGTTTTTGTGGATATTCAGGATCTTCCAAGGAGCTCATTTTTGTGTGATAGGCAATAGCTCAGTCGGTACTTATAAGCTGCTTTCCGACTAAAGAAGTGTTACTACAGAGGACCTTTCAGGGCTCAGACAACTACTCTCTCCTCTGACCTACTTACTGGGATCTTAGAGGCATAAGAACCTTTAGCATAAGGAATATATAAATTACTTGATTATTTTTAGATGAATCAATTTGCCATCAAATTATAACTACATGCAACGTGTTACTGACTACTTACAGGTCTTTGTATACACACTTGTTTTGCGACCTCAATTTTCAGAGAAAGCTTTTTCAGAATGAGTTATTATTAGTGTTTAGCGATTGCGTTGGCTATCGAGATCGATCGATAGTCGATAGTCGGCCGCTATCGATAAGGTTTTCGATAGTGAGCATCGATTATGCGCGATGACCATTAAAGTCTATGGGAGAGCAACAACACCTTCATTATTACACCCAAACAAGGCTGGAGAAGCTGAAATTAACATCCACAACAGTCAAATGGATACGTGCTAATCTTAGGCAACACACTTAGGTTATAAAAAATCACAGAAAAAAAGTCACAGACCATTTACTATCCCTTTTCTTGTACCACAGCCTGACCCCTTAAATCTGCATCACCCACAAATTAAAAAGTGCCAGAAGGCAGTATGATCTGAACCATCATGTTACTTGAACTGGGCATTGAATATCCCTGTCCTGGAACGCAGCATGAGCCCCAAACCTGCATGACCCCCCATTTAAATGTGCCGCAAAAAGGAGTCTTTCAACCACCATTTTAGTTTTAACTGGACATTGACTATACCTGTCCTGGGCCACAGCATGAGCCCCAAACCTCAGACCCCCACATTAAAAAGGGGCCCGGAAAAAGGATCTTTTAACCACCATTTTTTTTGAACTGAATTTATATACCTGTCCTGGGCCCCAGCATACCCCAAACCCCGCCCCCCTTTTT
>JAODAL010036015.1:0-42245 GCA_025379985.1 Phyllomedusa bahiana
ATATTTTATTACATAATGCTCAAGTATTTTTTATTACCCACCAGATATGGAGGGCCAGACAATTGTGAAGTCTGTTGTAATGCGGACTAGACAACTCTGCATAAGAGATACCAAGTTTGGGCATTCTGTGCGTTAAGGGAGACTGCTCTGACTAGTATAAAGAGGCGTGCTTTACAATTAAGAGCTGAGCCTCCGCTATGGCCGGACCTGGCGCCTAGCACCCTTTGATGTGTCGTCGGACGGAATGGGTTGTACTTTTGAGGGTGCAACAAGGGGCCCCCATTTCACTGTGTGTGCAAGAACTATGCATTGGTAACATCTGTAACTGCCAGCTAAGTATCATTTCTATTTATTCTATTCTATTTCCTTAATTTATGTAATAAACCTTTCCTTTTTTATACATTCTGTCTAATCGTAATTCATTTCTTGCACGCCAAATCGATCACCCAATTACAATTGGTGGCAGTGGTGGGATTTGGCGCTACAAGAATTATTACAATTGTTTTGTTGGGGAATAGCAATGTATATCTTAGCTGAGATGTTTAGTTATGGGGTAGATGACAAAAATCGAGTCCAGTCCCCTGGTGAGTGTACTATAGCGCATATAGTGCACTCAAAACTCTATTTGGTTGCGTCACCATTGCGACGGACAGACCCCAGTCGGTCGGTGGTGAATCTTGTACTGCATCTTTAACGGCTGAAGACCACAGTAGAAAATGGGACTGATTTGACAGAAGGCGCCAGTAATAGATACAGACAAGTATTGAAGACATGAGCAGGTGGTGATATTATAAAGAGACAGGAGAAAGCTACAAGCCACATTGTAACACTGAACTAGCAGAGTGTCAATGTAGAAACAGTATCTGGAATTGTTAGAGTGTCAGTGATTGTGAACAAACTGAGGAAACTATTTAAAGGGGTTGTCTCGCTACAATGATTGGGTTTTAATTAAAAGATCTTTAAAAAACAAGCAGCTTTGCAATATATGTTCATTACAAATGTCCTACTGATTTTGAGCTAGCCCTGTTCATAGGAGTACATCAGCTTCTCAAATTTCTATAGCAGCCGACCTGTTGATCCTTATCTTACTGGCTTGTCAGGTCTGAATGAACTCATCACCTTTTGAAGACAGGTCGGAGCAGAGAGCCCCTCCCGCACAGAATGCTTCTGTAGTGGAGGGAGGGGGAGGGAGGACTCTGGCGTCTGTGTTGTGCTGCCTGGATTAACCCTGTGTGTGTCCTGCTTCCTCCTGCTCTACACAGATTGAGCAGAGATTAGGCTGATCAATAGATGTGACAGCAGTGACGCTGTTTGTTACTATAATCATGATGTCTGTGGAGCTGTAACTATAATAATACTATACAGATTGTGAACAGTTTCATGCTGTACTAGGGACACATCCTGAGTAAACACTTTGCAGCTTCCCTGCCTCTGTTCTGAGAGGTTTTGTTTGTTGTTGCTGGAGATGTGGAGATATGTAAGCTAAGCAGAGGGTATAGGAACACTTGCAGCCCCTCTGTTCTGCTATTAGCAATCATAGAACCCTCTCTAGGCAGGCACACAGGGTTAACTCTGGCAGCAATCCCCTGCTGAAGTTACAGGCGGTAGCTGCCTGTTGTGAGGGGGGGGGAAGAGGGGGGGAAAAAGGGGGCAGAGAAGCTAGCACCCCCCTCAATTCAACTCCCTTTTCACAGACAAGGCTAAAAAGCTTTTTTAAGAGACAACTCTTTAAGATTTAAAAATGACTTTTTGGCTTCCTTCCGTATGCCCCGTATTCCCTGATAAATTTATAAAAACAATTAAGAGAAAAGTTTTATAAGTTTGGTTATTTGTTAAAATTACAGTACTGTATGGTTATCCTTTTAAATTGGGTTTACAGCAAAAAATTGGTCATTGTGCCGTCCATTAAAATTCTTAATGTCAGGGTTTTTTCCCTTTAAATTTCTCTTTTGGGACCCTGCAGCTGTCTGATAGCGCAGAATGGATGCGTCAATAATATTTTTTTCCCCCTATTAAATTTTTGGGGTGGGGAATGTAACAACCTTCTGTTTTTTTTTGTGGGAGAAAAAAGAATTTTTCCTGTTCACAATTTTTGTGATTCATTGTTAGCGAAAAATCTGTGCAAATGAAAATAATGCAGAAGTTTTGGCAGAATTTTTAAGTTGTTGTAGTCAAAGGGCCCCGGGTGGATAATGGTTGTGTGGTTCGAAGGTTGTATATTCAGGGGACACTGGGGTGCAGGAACATGGTGCTTTTTTTTCCCACCCCAAAATGGGTTTTCCCTTTATTTGGTAGTTTTTCAGCTTTTTGTAAGGGTTAGTTCCCAAACGAGGGGTGGCCCTTGTTGTTTTGTGGGGGCCTGTGTTGGTCAATTGCCCCCCCCCCCCCCCTGATTGTGGTATTGCTTTAATCGTTAAATGAATCTTGTCAGTTTGCGGGGGTTTCCCAGTTTAAATAAGGGAAAAATTTTATCTGTGGTGTTGTTTGTAAATGGGGGGCCCCGTGTCAAAAATGTATTTTTAAATGGAGAGATCTCTCCCCTGTGTCTAAATCTGTCATCATCCAGAGATCTCTCTCCCTTTTAAAAAAAAAAAAAAAGTGTCCTTGTGAGGAAACACTGTACAGCAATAAAATACATAAACCCTTTTTGTAGGGTGGGCTGCATTAGGCTGAACACTTGCTGCGGGATTTTGTGAGACAGATCACCCCCAATGGAGGTCCCGGAGGCCGCCCCCAATCGCACAGGGGCGGTACCCCGGGAATCACATTTAAACCCCCGCAGTGAGTGCTCCCCCGGGTGAAATTTCCGGCTCCTTGTTTTCCTGTTTTTGTATTGTGCTGTTTACTTGTGTACTTACCTCGGTTGTTTCTTTTATCCCTTTGGGTTCTGTTTTGTGGTTTTGGGCGTTCCCGTTTTGGGTATTTACCCGACTGTCTACTATTTACTTCCTGACGCCCCCCCGCCTTAGCAGCGCAGGACTGTCGTCCATTGCTGTTGCCGTCTGGGGGCAGCACGTAAAGTAGGCAGGGCCATGGGCTGGGTTCCAGCCCCGGGCTCATTCCTCCCTTACAACTTTTAACAGGCCGGGTAACCGTTACTGCTCTCCCCTCACTTAAAAACCCATAAAAGCTAGGGGAGAGCAGATCAGGGGGCTTACCCAGGTAGTTCCGGATCTGGCGCTGGGGGGAAAGAACAGCGGGAGTCTACCCAAGGCAGAGTGCCCCCTTCACTACCTTCCCCCCTGTGGAGCCCCCAAACCCCATTTTCCTGACAGGTTCCCCGGGTAACAGGAAGGCCTTTGTGGCTTTTAGAGAGGGATGTGTCTGTATTTTGGCTCCCCCCCGTACTCGGGCAATGAGGAGCAAAGAGTGGGAATGGTTTGTCCCAAATTCGGGCCCCCCCCCAGGATGGGCTTTTTCATTCCCGCCAGATTGCCTGAACGTCTTCTGGGACGGTTCTTTGCCGTTTAGGGGTACTTTTTGTAAAACCAGATGGGGGAAGTGTCCCCGAGGCCACTGACTACCTTAAGCAGGGTAAAAAACGGTGGGGGAATTTTGCTTTGAATTTCGTCGCGGGTGTGTTCCGTCTGGGGGGAACGACCCCACTTCAGATGCCAGTTTAAAAAAGGGGTTTAGCCGATCATGTGGGGGTTTTTGTTGGGTGGTTACCCTACCCCTGGACTTTAGATGAGGCCATGGCACTACCGTTCGTCGGGCAGACTTTTGGGGGAAAGCTCGGGAAAAAGGGGTTTCCTCCGGGGGGCCAACCATGGTCACCTCTAAACCCGTTGTTTCCGTTAAACCCAGAGGACCCCCATTCAATGGGGGCTTCTTCCGCGACTGCTGTAGTGACCGTAGGACTATCATCGCACCAGGGGTTGTGCTTCTACTGGGCAAAGATGGAACCATTCGGGAGTGCTCCAAAGGGGAAACCAGGCCAAAAAACGCCAGCGCCTAGGGGTCAGCAGGAAGATCCCTAGGCGAGCGGTTTTCCTATCATTCCCAAAAAAATTTGCTGCTACCTTAAGATTTCATCTTGTCGGTGTCGGTTATGGGAGTGCTTTGTAGATCTGGATCACTTCTAATTTTGTTGTGCTCTTGTTAAACGTTTGGGCCTCCCTTTGGAGCCCGCATCTGAGTCTTAGGGGGTTTTTTTGTGGCTATTGACCCCACTTCCAGTAGGGGGCCACAATTCAACATTTCCCCTCCTGAGCTGGGTGGTGGTCAAACCCATACATCTGAAAAGGTATTCATTTATTAGGGGGGATGCCCACGATGTGGTTTTGGGGACTCCCCTGGCTTCAGAAACAAACCCCTTTTGGGAGGGAATTCAGGTAATTAGTAAAGTGGGGAAACGTGTGTTGACAGTTTTCCCCCCTCCATACTGGAAAATACTGAGGTGGACAGATTCCCCTTTTTTTTATCCGTATTTGCTGCAGTATTTTCTCAAAAAACAGTGGGAGATACTACCCCCCTCATAGATCTTACGACTGTCCATTGCCCTAGTGCCGGAGTGAGGTTTCCCCAAAGGGGGAGGATTATAATTGTTGGCCCAGAGGGATGGCAATAAAAAAATATTTTGGCAGAAAGCTTACAAAAGGGGGCATATCCGACCTTCGGTGTCCCAGGGTGCAGGGTTTTTCTTTTGGGAAAAAAAGGATGGAGGCTTCCATCCATGAAAATTTACCGTGAACTGAAAAAAAAAGGTAAAAAACCAATACCCTTTACCCTTTTCCCTGCCCTTTCAACCAAATCCAGGGGGGGCAAATGGTTTTCCAATTGGCCTTAGAGGGGCCTAAAACCCTCATCCGTACCCGGAAGGGTAGTGGAAAAACCGCTTTTAAACACTCCTGAAGGCATTTTGAGTACGGGTGAGCTTGGGTTGTGTAATGCTCCCAGGGGTTTCCCCAAAATCTGGTTAATGAGTTTTTTGTGAACCATCGGTTGTTGTAAAGGTCGTTTACCTGGGTGACATTTTAAACTATTTTTTTGGAAGATTGGTCTTCCCAGTTAAAAACTAACGGTATTGAAAACCTGAAGGGAAAAAAGTTTGTTTGTCAAGCTTGAAAAATGTTTTTTGGGCTCAGGGGGACCTTTTCTTGGGTACAGCCCGACTCCTAAACCTTTTCGTATGGACCCGGGGAAAAAATTTAGGCCCCTTCCCCGATTGGGTCCGCCCTTTATCTCTGAAGGCCCTACACTTCCTAGGGTTGCGAACTACAATCGTAAATTTATTCGTAAAATTTTTTGTCTTAGTTCGGCCCCTGACTGACATGATAAGAAAGGGGGGGAAGTTCAGTAATTGGCAAAATGAGGGGGATGTGATTTTGAGAAGCTTAAGCAGGTTTTTAGTATTTAGTCCTGGTTGATTCAAGCTGGGGGGGGCAAGCAAAACCCCCTTTTTTTTTTTAGGTTGATGCTTCCGGGTATGGCGGGGGCGTTTTTTTTCCAGGGGCCGTAAATGACTAACCTTGCCCCCGTGCCTTCTTTTCACGTAAATTTTCCTCACTGAAAGAATTATGAGTTGGGGAAACCGGGAGTTTGGTATTAAAGGGCCCCCGAGGAAATTGGCCTTCCCCAGGGTGCCCCGCATCAGGTCACGGTCCTTACTGATCATAAAATCTTTAACCCTTTTTAGAGATGCTAAAGGTTAAATCCACCCGGCGCGTTTGGGGATTATTTTTTTACGGCTTTAACTTGTTGTTACTTTAAAAGATGGGCCAAAAATTTAAGGGTGGGTCTATCTAAGTTCTGTGCCCCGCCCCCGCTCTCAGGAGGGTCCGGGACCTTATTTCCCGGGGACTGTTGTCTCAGCTATTTCCCCCGATTTTCCACGAGTTTTGTCCCACCAGGATATTGGGCCCGCTAACTGTCCTATTTCAAAGGGCTTTGTCCCCCCCAGTTTAGGGTACGGGGTTTTTAAAAAAAATTTCATGATTCTGTGTTTTTGGGCACCTGGAGTGTTGGCCCCAAAAAAGCTTATTTCTGTAATTACCAGTGGCCGTCATTGCCCCTGATGTTTGGCCTATGTGGTCTTTGTGAAGTCTGGCTCAGGCAAAGGTTCCCCGAACTCGTCCCCCTGGGGGAACTTTTCCCCCAATCCCGAACATCCTGGACCCAAAACTCCATGGATTTTTTGACAAACTTCCTCCTTTAAGGGCAAAAATGTTTTTTTGGGGGTGGTAGTGGGTCGTTTCAGCAAAAAGTGCCATCTTGTCCGTTAAAGGGGGTTCTGTGTCCCAAAAACTCGCTGAACCCTTTTTCAAAACACGTTTTTCCCAAACTTATGGGTTCCCAGAAAATCGTTTCGGACGAGGGGGGTTAGTCTTTTCTCGATTTTGGAGGCCCTTTGCAAGGCTGGGGTACACCCCGCCTTCTCTTCTCCTTTTCCACCCAGAGACTAATGGGCAGACAGAGAGGGTAAATCAAATGGTAACACAAAAACTCCCTTGTTAAAGTTCTGATCAGCAGGTAACTGGGTAAAAAAACTTACCGTTGGTTGAATTTGCCATTAAAAATCCGGATAGTAGCTCTCGGGACCCCCCACCCCCTTTTACTGAATTATGGTTTTCCCCAGGGGAGCGTCATTTTCCAGGGGTACATTGATCACATGGGGTGATGTTATCATTAAAGATCGTGGGACAGTCTGAGCCCAAATTCAGAAGAACTTGGTTCATACCCCAAACATCCGAAGAAAAATTCTATAGACGGCGTTTTTTTTTCTAGGGTTTGCGCTTGGGGGTAAAGTAGGTTATCCCCCCGGAAAAATTTCGATTAAAAGTTCCCTGGTAAAATCCGCCGCGATTTTAGGGGCCATATGGGTTTTAGGAGGTTTAACCCGGGGGGCCTATCCCTGAAATTTCCCTCTTTCTACGTATTCATAATGTGGGTTTCCTCGTTCACTTCTTAAGAGGTATATTCCCATGACTCCCCCCCTAGACCTCCTCCTCCATTTGATAGAGGGGGAGTTTGAATATAAGTCGCCCTATTTTGGATTTTTGTAAGGTCCCAAAGGTCACTGCAGTACCGGTCCATTGGAAGGGTATGGGCCCCAGGAGAATCATGGGGTTCCCGCGAAATCCATCCATGCTGATGACCTGGTGAGGGGAAATTTCCCTGGGCTTACCCGGACAAACCCAGACCAGGGGGGTCCGGTGGCCCCCTAAAAGGGGGGTACTGTAGGGCTTGGGGGCATTCAGGCTGCAGGGATCAACAGGGGCAGCAGCTGATTTCTGGGAGCTCTGTGAGTACAAGGGCGCCCAGCCAATGGGGGTCCGGGGGCTGCTCCAAATAGCTACAGGGGCGGTATCCGGAATTACATTTAAACTCCCTCTAGTGAGTGCGCGCCTGTGAAATTTTCCCGGTGCCTTGCTTTCCTGTGTTTGTTTGTGCTGTTTACTTTGTACCTCCTCAGCTTTTTCGTTTATCCCTCGGTTCTGATTTGTGGCTTTGGGTTCCCCTTTTGGTATTTACCCACACTGTCTGACTTTCACTTCCTGACGGCCCCCCCCCTTGCAGCGCAGGATGTCCCTTTTCCTTGCCCCCCGTTCCTTTAGGGAGACGTTAAATAGGCGGGACAGTGGGCTGGGTTCCAGTCAGGGCTCACTGTACCTCCCTTACGTGACTGTATCTTGTAAAATCTACAAAATCTATAAAGTCTGGGAATAAAAGCAGGGCAGGAATGTAAACTGAAATCTTGCATTGGGAACTAACCCAAAAGCAATGAATTTAAATAAGTTAAAAAATTACTTACAGAAAAATGGAGAGCCGTCCACAAGTTTTATCCTTATCCGACAAGACCCCACAGGTGATTGACTTGTTTGCCCCCGGGAAAGCTAATTTAAGGGCTGAAAGGGGTTTTAAGTGGGCCTTGCTGTAAGCGTTCCTGTTGTATTTAAAATCTGTTTTTATGTTAAAATCTGTTCTCTTAGAGAAAAAAGGGGCCTTAACTTCTTCAAAGTGAAAATCATATAAATTTTATAGGGTTTTTTTAAAAAAGAAAAAAGAAAATATATAATACACTTAATTATCAAAGACCGAATGTAGTTGTGGAAACAGGGTTGATTGACGAGGGCATTTTGTAAAAAGAAGGAGTGTGAGCAGCTCTTGGGGAAAAAAGGGGAAATATACGCCCGGGGGGGTGTAGGGAAATTTTTAAATAAACATTAAGGGTTTTTTTTAAAGAAAATCTGGGAGGGAAAAGTTTCTAATTTGTTTTTAAAAAAATTTATAATTGTAAATAGGTAACTTATTGGGTTTTTAAATTAACGTGGGTTCAAATATTTTAAACATTACACGGGTATATTTTTAAAAACCAAATTTAAAATGAATTTTTACATATTTCAACATTCATGCACATTACATTTTTAAAAAGGAAAAAAATTTTAAGGGAAAATGGTGGATAAAAGTCATAACTTTTGGTTTAATCATAAGTTTAATTTATTTGTTAAGCTGAATTTACATAGCTAATTTACAATAAAACTAATTTATGACTCACATGTTAAAGCAGAAGAAGAGGCATTGTGCTGGCACTTCTTTTCAAGTGACTTTGTTTAGAGGAGAAGAAATTGCTTGCTAGCATTTCCCCCCAAAAGAAAAATTTTATGTTGATAGTGAGAGAAACAAAACAGATTTACTTGTCAAATTAAAAATTCACATGAAAAAGTAAACATATAAATAAATATATATTTATTTATATAAAAAAAGTGTTTATCTTTTTTAAATTTTTATATTTGTTTTTCATTTTTTGTATTCTCAGACTAAGAAAAGTAAATCGAATTTTTTCCCTTTAAACAAAATAAGAAGTAAAATGGTTATTATAAAAAAGGGGAAAGGACAAAACAAAAGGTTTTTCACTTACAACTGAGTGTAAAAGGTTCATGGGGGTTTAATTGGAATGTGGTATCATTAAATTATCTTTGAGAAAGGGAATCCCCTTATTTTCACAATTGCTTTGGATCAATGTGAAAGAGTTTAATATCACAAAGGTTTTACAAATACAAAGGGTTTTATGCACAAAAACCCACATTTGTCAAACAAAGGGAAATAAAGCCCATTCTCATAAAATGATTTTTACTTTTTATGAGGTTTTTGCAAAAAGGGGGGTTTTTGTTTTTATTTTAAATACGATATAAGAGGCTTGAAAATGATCGAAAATATAAGTGAAAGTTTTCCCCTTGCTAGGTCGGGAAAACCCAAAGGCCAAGGGTGGGGGGAAGTTTTTTAAAAATGGATTTGACAGGGGTTTGGGACAAACCAAGTGTGTTATTTTCACCATGTGCTTCTTTTTTTAAAGGGGGGTGAAGATCTACCAAGGGACCCCTGCCTTTTACACTTTGGGGGACTGGCCCAAAACCCCTCAGGGTTAAATTAAGAGCCCAAGTCTTTTTTTCGGATTTTCATTTTTCAGCATTTTCCAGATTTTTAAATGAGCCTGAAAACAGGTGGAGGTCCAAAAAAAGCCAAGCAAACCCCCCCCCGGGAGGGGAGGTCTGCAAAACCCAAGAAACCCCCCCTCATTGATGGATGTCTGCGCCCACCCCCCGGATGGGGGTTCTGAAAAAAAAGTCAAGAAACGCCCCCTGATGGATGTCGGGAAAAAGATGACAAGACGAAAAGGGGGGTCCTAAAGTCGGCACTTTGGGCCAGCACTGCCACGGGAAAAAGGGGCTTTTAATAACCCTGCACTTTTCATAAATGTCTGCCCCCCCCGCCCCCCATCACAAGAAAAGTTGGAGACCGTTTTTTAAAAGGGGGGGACGATACCTTTTTTGGGCCCGGTTTTTTTGGCTCGGGGGGAAAATTTTTGGGCACAAAAAACCCCCTTTTCGTTTCCCTGCCCCAAAGGGACCCATAAAATTTTTCTGGTCTAAAAATTTTTAAAGGAGGATTTTTGAGTTCGTAGACTGTAAAATCCTACACAACAGTGGTTACCTTTGTGTTCCCCCCTTTAAGGCCGAGGGGGGTTTTTCTGTAATGCCCAACTGAAGAATATGAAAAGGTGACACAAAATATTGGTACAAATTTTAAATTTCTATCTTTTAAAAAAATTTTATATAATTCCTAGATAAATTATAAGAAAAATTTGGGGGGGAAGTGAAAAGGATTATTTTTTTCAGTGGGGTTAAAAATAAGATGTGTAAGAAATATTTATTTTGTGCCTCTTTTAAATTCCCGGTATCCGGGGTATATTTAAGACTTAGGGTATTAGTTTGGTTTCAAGCCCTGATATATCCCCGTATGTGCTTTTAAGTAAGAACAGTTTGTCATGTTTACCCCCCCAGAAGGGTTATTTCTGCTCACAGTGTTTGCCCTTTGGGTAACCCCTCCCTGATTGTTTCAAACCCATACAGTTTCATAGCGTTTACTATTACAAAATTGTCAAGTATTATTATCCCACCCCAAATTTTGGGGGGGCCAGACAATTTTAAGTCTGTTGTAATGCGGACAACAACTCTGCAAAAAGAGATACCAATTTTGGGCCATTCTTGCTTTAAAGGGGAAAAAGAGAACTGTTTGTTTTGTATAAAGAGGCGTGCTTTACCATTAAGAGCTGAGCCTCCCGGGGGCCCGGGGAACATGGCGCCAAACCCCCTTTTGATGTGTCCTGGGGAGGGAAGGGGGTTGAATTTTTTGGGGGTGCAAAAAGGGGCCCCCATTTCACTGTGTATGTAAGAACTATCTTGGGTAACATCTGTAACTCCCACTAATTTCCCCATTTCTATTTATTTATTTCTATTTTTAATTTATGTAAAAAAACCCTTTTTCCTTTTTTATACTTTCTGTCTAATTGAAATTCATTTCTTGCTTTCAAATCAATCCCCCAAATTTCCCAGTGCATTAACAGCAGCAGGCACCCTTTAATTTCCATTTAACAAAGCTTCTACAACTTTTTTGGGGAATAGAGCCTGTGAAAATTTCCAACGGGTTTTTTCTAGATAGTGACTATTGCGGTTGATGGGTGGAGTCAGTGTCGGACTGGGATGCATAGGGCCCACTGGAAGATTTGATTTTGGGGGCCCCAAACCATTTGATTTTTTAGGGGCCCCCCAAATTTGGTTTTTTTTTAAAGGGGTCCATCCAAACAGTTACGTAAATATGGACAGGGCCCCCCTTTACCTCTTTTTGATTTTTTGTTTTCTTTTTCCCTGTGCTTTTTTGTTTCTTCTGAAAATGTATATGCAGTTATAAAACAATTTTGGGTTTCAAACCACGTCAAGGGCCCCCCGGGTTTTTTCCCCCTATTCCCCTGTGGGCCAGTCCGAGCCTGGGTGGAGTAGTAGATGTGTGGTTTTTAGTGTGGTGCAAACCCCCGCCACACAGTTTTTTTGGGAAACTTCAGACTTTTTCTCATGGTCTTTTATAAAGTTCCTCACAAAAACAGGGAAGGCACCTTCAATTTTTACATTTCGGGTCTCGTTTCTTGCCTTTTGACACTCCAAACGGGCCCCCTCAGGTTTTTAACCAGTTAGGCAAAGGGATCGAGCCCACCCCGTTTCCCGTCCAGTTGGGACACAGTGCTGGCTCCTGGCGACACTCTCTGTCCTCTGAATGGGGTTCCTTTGTTCTTTTGGCAGTCACCCAAATTGCCCACCTGTTACTCTGTATCTCCTGTGTCCTCTATGCCTTGGTATCTATCCTCTCTGTGCCTTTCTTACACTTCAGCTCTTTCTGTTCCCCCCCTACTTCAAGTGTTTTTTTGAGTTTTGGGGGGCTCTCCTTCGCCCTAACCTGTCCTGTTTATTGACGGCTAATAGACAAAGGTTTCCTGCTGTTTTCTTATCTTCCTAAATGTACAACTCAACTCAGGACTCCAACTTTCAGAGCTGACAGGCTCTGCCCTAACAGTGTCTAAGCCTCTAGCTCCACCCCGTCAGCTCCTCTAAATGGTTTCATGTTTAAAAGGGGGCTTTTCACACAAAAGAGTTTTGGTGCAGGGTTTTTAAATGCAAATCCAATTAAACTGCCTGTATTACCAGCAAGCTTTTTTCACTTATCAAACTGTTTGGAAAAATTAGTAATCAGTGTGCTTGTAATCCACCAGACTTCCCAAAAACCCCCCTTAATCATTTTTATTGAAACACCTTTTGAAAAAACCAGACAACAAACGGTGGGTGTGTTTTACATAAACACACCTATAATATATATAAATTATATATATATATATTATATTATAAATATATATAAAATATAAAAATTTAAAAAATATATATATATATTTTATTTTAGGGATATTTTTTATAATTTTAATATACATACACACACACCCCTTTTAAACCCCACATATAAACACACACACCACTTTTGTTCCCCCTTTTTCATCTCCCCCCTTTAAACGAGTCTTCTCTGGTTTACCTTCAAAGGGAAAAACCCTCTTTTTCAGGCAAAATAAGTTTTTTAATGGTAGAAACCACACACAACTTTAAAAGGGGTTTTTTCGTTTGAAAATGTTCGTGCTCTTCAGCTAATTCTCCCCAGAATTTGGCGTTTGTCTTCCTGTAGCCCCGGGGTTTCTCTCCTCCAGGGGCGGGGTTTTCCCCTCATGAAGAACTGTGAATCAAACATTTTGTAATGGAACCAAAAGGGTGAGAAGGTTGTCTGGTTATAAAACTCTGTACCTCCCGCAGGGGTTTTGGGCTGCGGCCTTCCGGCCCAAAGCTCCAGCAAGCACCTGTTATATCTGTTAGGTTCACACAAAAATTTCACTGAAAGCCAGCAGCTTTTTCTTCTGGGGCCCAGTGGTGTTCAAAACCCAAATTTTTACTGCCAAAAGGCAGGGGATTTTTTACTCAATAAAAAGGACAAATGTCAGCTTCAAGAAAAAATTTTGCTTGCTGTTTAGTGACCCTGGGGAGGAAAACAAAGGGGGGGGGAAGCAATCGCTTTGAGAGAAGACCCTGTAAAACCCATAACTTTAATTGGGCTGGTAGGGCAGCGGTAGGGAAAGCTTTTCTCTTTTCAATGAAGGGGTTTTGGGTTTAGTCCCTTTAAGGGGTTTTTCCCCCCTAAATTCCCAACATAAAGTAGGAACCTAAAAAATATATGGGTTTAATTTTCTATAATGATATATATACACATAAAATAGCTCCCCTATAACCCTGTCTATCCCCCGAAATATATGCATTGAAAATATGTTGGAAGTGCTTGGTGTGACTGTGAGGATGGGACACTAATAGGGGGAGCTTTTGTGTTAAAAAAAAATTATAGATGGGTTTTCCCCATATTTTTATATCTTTACATATGTGTAAAAATTTTTTAAAAGAAATAAAAAAAAAATATGATGGGGGGTTTAACCCTAACCCTCTTTTTGCGAAACGGATAAGCTAACACTTTCCTCCCCATTCACTTGTACAAACACTGTGTTTGGGTCCCTTATGTTATACATTTTTGGGTGATGATGTCATAAAAGGGGGAACAGAAACGGGCCCCTTTTAAAAATAGCACTTTAAAGGGCTGGACCTGTGGGGGAGGTGAATCAACCTCTTGGCCCAAAAACCCTTTTTTTAAAAGGCAGTTAAATTTCCCCGATTTTTTTTACCCCTTTGAGCTGGGGGATAGCTTTCCCCCCGGGCCTTGGTTTCACTAGCGATTTTAACACTTAGAGGGGGGTTTAAACCCCAGAGGTGCAGGCAGGCAAATTTTCAGCCCCAGGGGGGGGTTTTTGGCCGGGGGGGGTTTTTTCCCGTCTAGGGGCGTTCTTTAAAAGGCCAGCCCGCAACACAGTGAGGAAAAAGGGGGTGTCTAGGGGGACGGGGGAAACATCCAAAGGGGGGTGTCCAACCAGCAAAAACAGAAATGAAAAACCCCGAAAATTTCAGAAAAGCTCATATTTTTAAAAAACCCAAATGACTTTAGGTAATGCAACCCAAATACAAAAAATGCTTATTTTTAATGGGCCCCCCTTTTTTCTGGGACAAGATCTTTGTAATGATTAAAAACCCCTTTTAAAGGGAAAAGGAAACTTTTTGAAATATGCAACCACATGTGGGGGTAAGGTACCGCGCCCCTGTTTAAAGGGCCTTGAAACCCCCCGACACCCAAAATAAACCCTTCTTTTCCCCGAAAAACTACATCTGCCCAAAAGGCAAAAGTTTACTGTCCATCTTTGCGTAGCTCCAACTGGTTCAATAGCTGCAACACCGACTCCTGATAACACTCTGGTCGCCTCTGTTTCTCTCCTTCCTTAGTTTTCATCCTGGAGTCATGGTCCTCCTGCATGTAGGTGGGCCCTTTCATTTTTGGGTTTCTCAACCCCCCAAATTCCAAACTTTCCTCAAGTTCTGCTGCCCCTTCTCCCCTGGCAGCATTGATGTGGGAGGGGTACCCAAGACGAATGCATTCACCGTGGGTCCCCCCGGGGGGTACAAATCAAAGGAGGGCCCGAGCTGTCACCCGGGAAACGGGGAGGGTGCCGTTGTCATGGACTTTCCCCTTCCCCCTCCCCATGCTTGGGGTTGGGACAACCACCTCCTCCAGCATCTGTTCCTCCCTTTAACGACCCCCATTGGGTCAGGTATCTGTGCGGGGGGTTGCTTTTACCCCCCCGGCCCAGTAACCACTAGGGCCAGGCATTTTTTTTGGGAAACTACTCTCTCACCCCCGAAAAAAAAAACTCTTTTTTCAGCCCGGGGGGGTTTTTCAAAAATTGGGAAACTCCTGTCTGAAAAAAAACCTATATGATATGACCACTATAAAAAATAATATACCAAAGTATAAATCTATTGAAAAATCTATTGTATAAAAACAAAAATAAAAATAATGGCAATAATACTGCAAAAAACAAACAAGGGGACACCCCTTCCAAAATTTAAAAAAAATTTATGACGTAAGAAGGGTTCCCCAATCAATAAAAATAGTAACACGTACAAATACACATACAATAATTTAAAAAACCCCCACCAATCCAAACAATAAGGGGGGAATGGAGACACGGGCCCAACGTGGGGTTTTTAAACTTGTGCTTTGCCTGTGGGCATCTCCTGTCTTCTCTTATAGAACCATGATTGGAGGCAGTCAAAATCAGTACCTCCACAAGGGGGGTTCTTTTTGGGCCCAGGTCCTGCCCTTAAAACCCGAAGTTCATAATCAGTATGCTTTGGGGTTTTAATTCTTTTTTTTTCCACTCCCAAGTCATGGGATGCAGTGTGGGTCTCTGTTGCTGCCTGGGGCCTGCGCATGCCTCACCAGCCAGTTCAGATGCTGCATCCTTGCCTGGTGTCCCTGGGCTCACTCTCGGTTTGGGAAACTCTGCATCATCTCCCACTGAGGATGACTTAACTCTCTCTCTCTAACGTCTCCCCACTGGGAACTACGTTTTTGTTCTGCAGAATGGCTCCTCTCTTCAGTCATGCTTCACACCAGTACTACTGCTGCTTTCACTTCTGGTGCCTTTTCCCTTTTTATCAGACCTCCCGGGGCGGGCTACCCCTTTAATTTTTCGCCCAATCTCAGGGCCCAACGGCCCCCCTGGCGCCTTTTTGCTTGGCCAATTCTTCCCTCCCCAACAGGAAACTTTTGGCATATCTTCACCCGGTTTTTGCCCCCCTTTTTCCCCACCACAGGCTCGGGCCTCTTGAAAAAATCAGCCACTGACCCCGTTTTAAAAAAAGGTCATTTGTACAAACCTCTTGGTGACACTCTGCAGACACCTCTGTTTTACCAGGACCTCCAATAAAAGTCTTTTATCTGTTTCTCTTCATGGTGCCCACACTTTGCTCTTGTCCCGCAACACCTGAACTTCAGGATAGTTTCAGTACTGGTATAAACTGAGGTTCTTTCTGTTCCCATGTAAAACAGAGTTTATGTATGAGAAGCCTCAGGCTGGAGATCACCCAGTACAAAGGCCAGGGAGGAGATGTGAAAAAAATGGATTTTTTTGAAGACAAAATTTACTTCTCATTAGGTTATGCTATATTGATGTATTTACGGGGATTTTTATTCTGTGGTTCTACTATTTCTACAGGACATTTTAAATTAAGTTGCCTATGGAAGCAGAAGTTAGTAGTGTGAAGTTGATAAAGAGGGTTTCCTGTGCAAAGATGCTGCAGAGGTGGCTGCTTTGACTAGTGGGGCCTGGAAAAGACAAATCAGATAATGAGCTAGTGAAGTGACCACTTTCTGTATTCCAAGGCTAGCATACTTTTGAACATTTAGGGCAACATGTATGTACGGGACTGCACCATTATTCTGGTGTCCTTTCAGCCCAAAAACTGTTGCAGCCGTAGTCTATAGATGTATGAGCAGGCACACTCCAAAAGTAGGTGCATTTTGTGGCACCAGCGGCCTAAGATTTTGGGGCATTCTGGAGGCGTATCACTACACATTTATGACTGGAGGATGGCAAAACTAGGCTTACTCTGAACGGGGGACCAAGTTAAAAAAAAGTCTATCTGACTTGAGTTTTTCGTATGGAACTAGAAAGCGCGAATGTAGAACCGCAGTAAAAGGTTTTAATAATTAGGCCCCTTTTACACTTTTTAAAGCATTTTGAACTGGCCCCCCCATGCGCCCAATCAGGATGGCAAACCTTTTTGAGCCCAAGTCCCGAAACTGCAACCGAAAAATACCTTAGTTACCGCAAAGTGCCGACGTCGGCACAAAGCAGGGAGGTGACGTTGGGAAGTGGGGCTGCAAAACAATAAACGAGGATTGACGGCCACTTTGCCCATCCCGGCCAAATTTCCACTTACGTGACCATATTGTGGTAGATGCAGTGTACACAGGTGCTCAGCAGACAGTTTTTTGAAAAATAACCCCAAACCATGACCACATATCACCACCACAAGTGACGAATAATACCGCCAGTATACCACCACATAGTGACTGAAAATACCAAACCAGACCACCACTAGTATGAATAAAACCACAACACACCACCACCCCTAGTGACTGAATAATCCGCTACGTATCACCACCACAAAAGTGACTGAATAATACTGACACATTCCCACCACTATGACTGAAATTAAAACCCCCCACACCAATTTTTAAATTTAAAAAACCCTTAAACTTTGACAATATAAGAGATTAAATTTTTTAGGCCCAAAATTTTGTACCACAGTGACGTTTTCCAGTAAGTCGTTCACATTTCGGTTTTTTCTCCATCCGGTTCACACCCCTTATTTCGATTTTTTTCCCCCGGCCAAAAACTCGTTTCCCCAATTTAGAACCCAAAATATTAGAATTTCCCCACTTTTTTCCAAACAACTCCTTTCTTTTTTAATTATTTAAAGTCCCCCCAAGTTTTGGTAGGGGGTTTTAGGTCCCCCCAATTAGGCAGGGGGTATAAAATATAGGTCCCCCCCCTGCAGAAGGTATATTGATATAGGTCCCCCAACGGGAGCCCTACAGCTCCCCCCAGGCAATATAAGGCCCCCCGGCGTTAAAAGACAATAGCTTCCCACAGGCAGTATACCCGCCCGAAGCTCCCCACAGGCAGTAAAACACCCCCCCACAGGCAAAATACCCGGGCCTCCAGGCAGAAAAAAACAATAGATACTCTCCCCCCCACCCGTATACAGATAGCTCTCCCCCCTAGCTAGTATACCGATATTTCCTCCCCCCCTAGTAAAAAAATAACCCCTCCCCCCCCGCCCCTATACAGATAACTTTTCCTCACCAACCCAAAATTTTTAGATAAATCTCCCCCCCGCATAGTTTTTAAAAAAAAAAGCTCTCCCCCACAAAAAAGGTATATAGCCAGCTCTCCCCACAGCAGAAAATAGATAAAACCCCCTCCCCTTTTCAGTATATAGCAGCTCCCCACGCGTATATAGATATAACCTCCCCCAGCAGTATATAAACCAGCTTCCCCCCAGCAGTATGGAAATAGCTCTCCCCAAAAGCAGTTATAGCCAAACTCCCCCCCAGCAGTTAAAACCCGCTCCCCCCCGGGCCCGTATTGAACCAGCTCCCCCGGCCTGTATACAAGCCCCCTAGCCCGTAAAATTTGGGCCCGGTCTCCCAGCAAATATGTAGCCACTCCCCCGCCTGGGTTTTAGCCAGCTTCCCGTAGTTATACCGCTCCCCCCCAACAGACAATAGCCCGCCCCCCCCAGGTAAAATAGCCAGCCTCCCCCACCAGCCCCCGTATATTTGCCCCGGGCTCCCCACCCCCTGTATTTTTAGCCACTCTTCCAGCCCGTTTTATAGCCCGTCCCCCAGCCTGTTTAGGGCCCCTCCCCCCCCTGTATATAGAAACTCCCCCCGCCTGTATAAACAGCTCCTCCAGCCTGTGTATATCCTGCTTCCCCCTCCTGAAATTTGCCCCGCTTTCCCCCGCCGTATTTAGCCCGCTCCCCCGCCTGTATAAGCCCCGCCCCCCCCAGCCCGTTATTGCCTGCTCCCCCAGCCCGTATATAGCCCCGCACCTCCTGCCGAAAATATCCCGCCCCCGCCCCGTTTTAGGCCCCGCTTTCCCCCGCCTGTATATTTGCCAGCTCCCCCCCCTGTATTTTAGCCAAACTCCCCCACTGTATATAGCCTGCAAATTCCCCATGCCTTTTTATTTGCCATCCCCCCCCTGTTAAGCCCGTTCCCCCACCCCCATAAAAGCCAGCTCCCCCAGCCTTTATAAAAAGCAAAATGCCTACTCCCCCCGTTTTTGGCGGGGGGGGCCCCTTAAAATTTGGGGGCCCTCCCCGGGGGGGTTTTGGGAAATTCCCCCCCGGCCCCCCAGCAGGCCCCCGGGGGGCTCTTTTTAAAAAGGGCCCCCGGGGACAGAGTAGCGCTAGTTTCGTACTCGGCGCCCCCGGTCCGTTCCCACACGGGGTGAAAACGGGCCCCCTTTCCCCCGCCCCTTTACCCGCCGGGTCTCGCTGTGCAGGGAGGAGGGAAGGGGGGATCGCCCCTCCTCCCTCCCCCCCCTGTATGTCCGGGGCCCGGGGTTTTGGGGCCCCTTTAAACAGGTCAGCGGCGAGGGGAAGGGGGCTCGGGCTGCAGGGGATGACGGCCCGGGTGCTCTCACTTTTCCCCCCGCGCCGCTGAGGAAAATCATCCGAAGGGCCTTTCTGCAGGAAGGGGGCCTGGTGGGGGTAAGTGGATTTTATTTTTTTTTATTTTTATTAGCTATAAGGGGGGGCTCTGCCTGGCAACCCAAGGGGGGGGAAATACTGGCAACAATGGGGGGACTTTCCCGGCAACAGAGGGGACATCTGCCTGGCAACAGGGGGGGGAATACCTGGAACCCGGGGGGGGCCTCTACCCGGCAACAGAGGGGCCCAAACCCGGCAACCAAAAGGGGGCATACCTGGCAACAGGGGGGGACCCTCTACCTGGAAAAAGAGGGGGGCAAATACCTGGCAAAAGAGGGGGCATCCCCCTTGGGGAACAGGGGGGCACTAACCCCCCCGGGAACAAGGGGGCATACCCGGCAAAAAGAGGGGGCATCTACCTGGCAAAAAGAGGGGGCAAACTACCTGGCAAAAAGGTTTGGGGGGACTACCTGGGAACAATGGGGGCAAATACCCGGGAACAGAGGGGGGAAATACCTGGCCCCCAAAAATGGGGGGCCACCTTGGGAAAAGAGGGGGGGAAACCTGGGAACAGAGGGGGGGACTAAAATGGAAAACAAAAGGGGGCACTACCTGGCAAACAATGGGGGCACTCCCTGGCAAAAAAGGGGGCCCCTCCCGGGCAACAAAGGGGGGGCCCCCTCCCTGGCTAAAAAAAGGGGGGGCACCTACCTGGCTAACAAAGGGGCCCCTCCCTTTGGCTAAAAGAGGGGGCTTCTCTTGGCTACAAGGGGGCATCTACTTCCTGAAGGGGCCTACCTGCTTTTGGGGGGTTACTACCTGCTATAAGGGCATTTCCTGGCTTTCTTCCAAAAATCCGTTTTTGCAGTTAGGTGGAGTGGTGTGGCTTTTTTTAAGGGGGGGGTTTGGGATACCAACAAATAGGGGGTCCATGCAAATTTTTCGCGCTCCGCCCACTAAGATCTCCTGCTTTTTCATTTTCAAAAGTTGGCAACTATGGTATATAGCAGCTCCTGCATCCTGTATATAGCCACCTTCCCCAGCCTGTATATAGCCAGCTCCCCCAGCCTGTATATAGCCAGCTCCTCCAGCCTGTATATAGCCTGCTCCCCAGCCTGTATATAGCCTGCTCCCCCAGCTTGTATATAGCCTGCACTCTCCCCACTGCCTGTATATAGCCTGCTCCCCCCAGCCTGTATATTGCCTGCTCTCCCAGCCTGTATATTGCCTGCTCCTCCAGCCTGTATATAGCCTGCACTCTACCCACTGCCTGTATATATATTACACACCCTCAGCGCTGAGGGTCCGCGGCGGGTCCCAACTCCCACTGTGTTAGGCCTGGGGCTGCAGAGACCCCAGGTCCGACACTGTGACCCGGACGCCGCGCCCTCCCGGAGTGGCGTCCGGGTGACAGTGCAGGAAGGCAGCGGTGGCATGCGTGCCAGCAGAGGTGGCCCTGCGTGCCATCTCGGCCACGCGTGCCATAGGTTCGCCACCGCTGGCCTAGATCATATATGTCACCCTTAGTTAATGCAAAGAGGAACACATTAGGCCACACCTATAATCTACCCAATCCAATATATTATAGGCGAGACCTATAACCATGCCAAAACATGTGACATCTTAGAGGAACACACCACTTACCATGCCCAATCACATCTATTCATGCCCAGCTTCCTCCACAAGAAAGAACATT
This sequence comes from Phyllomedusa bahiana, assembly GCA_025379985.1. Lineage (NCBI taxonomy): Eukaryota > Metazoa > Chordata > Amphibia > Anura > Hylidae > Phyllomedusa > Phyllomedusa bahiana. The sequence goes on from JAODAL010036015.1 coordinate 20,668, forward strand.
GGCATTACTAGGTCTATAAAGATGTATCTAAATATATTATATATTTTCTATAAATAAATCCACATAAATTGCTAAACGTAAGTGGGCCTCATTTGTGAAAACTGTTGTAAAGGGACAGAGGAACCTGGACAGGGACAGACAGACAGTGAGCTCTAATGCTAGGACCCTCAAGGCTGTCTGAATCTACTTTCTGGTCCGACCCTATGTGCTCAGCGACAACTGGTCGACAGTCCCTTCCTAACTGAGGTGACACACAAAACAAAGACAAGACAGACAAACACAATATAGAATGGTCAGGAGTAAAGAGGTCAAAACCAGAGAGCAGTAAAGGTACAAAGACAGTAGACATGAAAATGGAGGTCAAAAAGGCTGGCCAAGAGGTAAGTATCCAGGTAATTCAATCCTACAAGAACACTAGCTCCAGTACTAAAACTATCACCAGCACAGGACAAGAGAAACTATGGTCTTAAAGGGGTTTTCTCACAAGGAAGATTAGCTTTCAGCACAAACAGTGGTTTCTATAGTAACCTGCATACCTGTTTTTTGATTAGCTGAGAGCAGGAGTGATGTCATCTGTCATCCCAGGGATGAAGCTCTGACACAGGAGATTGTTATCTTTATCCCCTTAAGGACCCGGTGTTTTTTGTTGTTGACACGTTCGTTTTTCCCTCCTCGCCTTCTGAAAGCCATAACTTTTTTATTTTTTCACCTACATAGACATATGAGGGCTTTTATTTTGCGGGATAAGATGTACTTTCTAAAGGTGTTATTCACTGTACTATAGAATATATTGGGAAACCGCAAAAAAATTCCAAGTGGGACAAATTGTGAAAAAAAAAGTATTTTCGCCATGTTTGCGGGTGTTTTGCTTTTACGGCGTTCAATCTTCAGTCAATACAATGTGTTATCCGTATTTTACAGGTTGATACGCATCCGACAATACCAAACATGTAGGGTTTCCATTATGTTTTGGTACCGTAAAAAATTCAAAATATTATCTATTTTTGAAATTTGCGCCGCGGCCCAGTTTGTGCGACCAATAACTGTTTTTTACTAACACCTATGGACATCAGTAAGGGGGCATTTTTTGCAGGCTGAAGTGTACTTGTTATCGCTAGCAGTTTGGAATGCATGCAACTTTTTTGATCACTTTTATACCATTTTTTAAGTGATGTAAAATGACCAAAAAACGCAATTTTGGCGTTTGGAATCTTTTTTCTTCTACGGTGTTCAGCGTACGGGATAAATGATGTTATATTTTTATTGATCAGACTTTTTCGGACACGGCGATACCAAATATCTGTAACTTTTTAATTATTTTATTATTTTTTTGTAAAATGGGGAAAGGGGGGGTGATTTGAACTTTTAATACTTTTTTTTGGACTTTAAAACTTTATTTTTTATTTTTTTTTTACTTTAACATTGAGTCCACCTAGGGTGCTTGACCACTAGGTGGCGCGATTGTCAATACAGTCTAATGCATTGCATATACAATGCATTAGACTGTACCAAGATGGAGGTTTTCTCACTTCCTGTCTGTGGACGGAAGTGGGGCAAACCAGGACATGGGAGTGACGGGAGCCTTCACAAGGCTTCCCACTGCCATGTCCGGGCGTCGGATCGCTGCAGCTATGCTGCGGCAGCGCCGATCGCCCTGAAGATCGGTGCACGGCACCGATCTTCATTCATTCAGACGCTGCGCCCATCTTTGCCGCAGCATCTGAATGGTTAAACAGCGCGGGTGGGCGTCGCTGCCCGTTCGCACTGTAACACCCGGCGGCTGTGCAGGGGGGTCGTAGAGCGATCCCCCTGCAAAGCCCCTTAGCGACTCTGGGATGTACTCATACGTCCAGGGTCGTTAAGGGGTAAAAGAGAACCTGTCACATAGATTATGCCACCCTTGCTGAGGACAGCACAAGCTACTGACAGATAAACTGTTTCCAGCACGGTGTCTCTTATTCTGTAAGAGGCTGTAGTTTGAGTATTTAATGCTCAAATCTAGCAGTTTTCAACCAGTTTATTCCAGTTTATTCATGAGCAGGTCAAGACTATCGCCGCCCACCTGACAGCTATTCACATGTTTCTACCTATTCAAAGTAATAGGTTAATCAGTTATGAGGTGGTCAGGGCTAGCCTCAGGTGGGTGGGTCATGAATTAAACTGACTCTTTTTATGACTCTTTTCTGGCTGAAAACTGCAGATTTGAGCATTAAATACTCTAAAGCTACAGCATCTTACAGAATAAGGGAAACAGCACTGGAAACAGTATGTCTGTCACTAGCTTGTGCTGCCATCAGCAAGGAAGGCATAATCAATGTGTCAGACTCTCTTTAACACAATTATAGATAAATCCTTACTTCTCACAGCACTTGCACCTTTTGTGTATAGCAGCTAATCTTGTTTAATCTATTTAGTTCACTCACTGCTCAGTCTTATCAATCCATCTGTAGGATGACATCACTCCTGCTCTCAGCTAATCAGATAAGCAGGTTACCATAGAAATCTAATGTTCCTAGCAAGAAAACCCCTTTAATAAGGGATGTCAGTGTCCGGTTCCAGGGCGTGATTGGACCGAGCATCTGACATCCAAACCAAACAGAACACAGACAAACAGAAAGAAAGGTTAGTGGAGCAGGCAGCTGTCACTCAGCACCAGGGCTGCCGTAAAGGCAGTACAGGGGGTACTGCTATATGGGACCTGGTTAAACAAAGGAGCCCGCTGAAAGCAGGCCCTCTTGTTTCATAAACTAGCCAGCCTGAACATGGGCCCTGGCGCACTGCAGACCGTCCGCAGGGGCCCATGCGACTCCGCGTGTGAGAAGGGCCTTCAGTGATTCCATCAGGCAGAGATAATGTGAGGCTCGACTGAAGCCCCCTCTCTGTCCCAGCGACCCCCCCTGAGGCTAGGGGTAGGGTATCTGAGGCTGGGGGTGCTGTATCTGAGGCTGGGGGTGCGGTGTCGGAGGCTGGGGGTGCGGTGTCTGAGGCTGGGGGTGTTGTATATGAGGCTGGGGTGCGGTTTCTGAGGAAAGGGGTGCTGTGTCTGAGGCTGGGGGTGCTGTGTCTGAGGGTGGGGGTGCTGTGTCCGAGTGGGGGTGGGACGATGGAGTTGGTAGGGCGTGGTTGGCAGAGGGTGGGGTTGACATGGGAGGGCCTAGATTCTTCAGCTGTATGGGGACCTGAAATTTCTGTTGCCGGCCCTGCTCAGCACTCAAGCAGAATGATCTGCAGCCCTGCCCTAGGGCTAGCAGAGAACAAGACTTGTGTGGCAGAGCGATCCATCACACCTTCCTCTATGTCTTGAGTAACGAAAGTTTCTACATAAACATAGAAAGGGATTCTTTACTGTTAGAGCAGTGAGACTGTGGAACTCTCTGCCAGAGGAACTTGTCATGGTGAATTCAATAACAGAGTTCAAAAAGGTTTTGGATACATTTCTGGAGCATAATAATATAGTGATTAGGATTCTGGAGTAGGGTCGTTGATCCAGGGATTATTCCAATTGCCAGATTGGAGGCGGGAAGGAATTTTTTCCCACAAATGAGGACAATTGGCTCCTACCTCACTGGGGTATTTTGTCTTCCTCTGGATCAACACTTTAGCAACACTTTAGCAAAATAGGCTGAACTGGATGGACATATTGTCTTTTTTCGGCTTTACAAATTATGTAACTATGTAACTAGATATGGGCGAATTTCTCAAAAATTCGGTTCGCTCACTTCGCCGAACTTCCCGACAAAAATAACTTCGGTCTGAATTACTTCGGAACGAATTACGTTAAAAAACAGCTATTTACAGGCTGCACAGAGCCTGCATGGTGCTGTAGAACGTTGTGCCATGCTTAAATATGCAGAGGGAGCTTGGTTTGGTCTTCATACAATGTTGTGTTTTAGTATGACACGCAGATGACTGCCGTCGCTCTTAGAATCGCTTCACTATAAAATACCCTGGGCACTTAAGAGGGCAAAACTGCCAAAAAACTGAAGCGGGAATGTTGCCTGATAAAGTCATGCCAGCGAAAGCTGGAAAAAAACAAGCTGAGAGCTCAGGTGGCAACATTAGTGACAGAGTGTGGAGGTGACAGCGGCAGCCACAGAATCATGAGGAGAGACATTGGCACAATGACATTCTGGAGGTGGCAAAAACTGGAGTAGGCCACAGAGTGGCACAATGACACAGTGTGGAGGTCACGGCAGCAGCCACAGCAGCAGCATGAGGTCAGACAGTAGAACAATGACATTCTGAAGGTGGAAAAAACAGGAGTCAAGGGCCACAGAGTGGCACAATGACAAAAGGAAGTTGGAGGTGGAAAAAGAGTGGACAAGCAAATGCAAAAGAGGTGGGCAGACAAGGGGGCACAATGACATTCTGGAAGTGGCAAAAACTGTAGTAGGCCACAGAGTGGCACAATGACGGAGAGTGGAGGTCACGGCAGCAGCAGCATGAGGTCAGACAGTGGCACAATGACATTCTGGAGGTGGAAAAAACTGTAGTAGGCCACAGAGTGGCACAATGACAGAGAGTGGAGGTCACGGCAGCAGCAGCATGAGGTCAGAGAGTGGCACAATGACATTCTGGAGGTGGCAAAAACAGGAGTAGGCCACAGAGTGGCACAATGACAGAGAGTGGAGGTCACGGCAGCAGCAGCATGAGGTCAGAGAGTGGCACAATGACATTCTGGAGGTGGCAAAAACAGGAGTAGGCCACAGAGTGGCACAATGACAGAGAGTGGAGGTGATGGCGGCAGGAGCAACAGCATGAGGTCAGAGAGTGGCACAATGACACAGTGTGGATGTCATGGCACCAGCAACAACAGCAGCAGCATGAGGTCATAAAGTGGCACAATGACAGAGTGTGGAGGTGACAGTGGCAGCAGCATGAGGTCAGAGAGTGGCACAATGACATTCTGGAGGTGGCAAAATCTGGAGTAGGCCACAGAGTGGCACAATGACAGAGAGTGGAGGTGACGGCGGCAGGAGCAACAGCATGAGGTCAGAGAGTGGCACAATGACACAGTGTGGATGTCACGGCACCAGCAACAGCAGCAGCAGCATGAGGTCATAAAGTGGCACAATGACAGAGTGTGGAGGTGGGTGGCAATACCAGTCCCTGGTAAAGATGGTTGGTGGCAGATGGAGAAACTGTTAGCAGATGTGTGGCATCAGGCGGGTGGCGGCATCAAAATAGTGGATGAGGCAGGTAGTTTGAACCCAGACTCATTTCTCACAGTTTGGGTGAGGCGTCATGGCTGATGTAGTCTGACTCCTTTGTGTGGAAATCCTGGCCGATCCACACCTGATTCATCTTGACAAAGGTCAGTCGTTCCACATTTCCCGTGGACAAGCGGGTTCTCCTTTGGGTAACGATGGCCCCCGCCGCACTGAACACCCGCTCTGATGCCACACTACTGGCCGGGCAGGACAGCTTCTCCACTGCAAACTCGGCAAGTTGCGGCCACACATCCAGTTTGGCTGCCCAGTAGTCCAGCGGATCTTCTAAATGGGGTGGCAGAGTGCTGTCCAAGTAGGCCACCACCTGTTGGTTCAGGGTCTGCTCCAGGTCCTGCTGCTGCTGCTGGCGACTGCACTCCTCACTAGGCGGGTGAAGGAAGCTGCTCATCAGTGACTCCAGACTTAGGTTGCTGCTGATGGAGCTGGTACTGCTCCTACCCCCCACCTTCCACCAGCAGCCGCGGCAGTAGTGCGTGAGCGCTGAAGAACCCCCCGGTCAGACCTGTCAGAGGAGGGACGATGCAGCACATAGGCAGCGGCCAACCGACTACGGCGGATTTCCCTATAGTATTTGAGTTTGTCCTCCCTCTCAATCTACCTCCTCCAGCTGCTCCTGCTCCTCCTCTCTTGTCACCTGGGTAGAAAATCCACTCATTTCACCAGACAATGCTTCTGCTCCAATGTCCTCCTCCTCCTCCTCCACCTCCATTTCAGTCCCCACCGGACTCATGTGGCCGCGAGATGTAGTCGCAACGTCTCCAGTCCAGAAAGATTTTTCAGCATCTGTTCCAGGACATGAAGCAGTGGAATGACGTTATTCATCCCGTAGTCCTGGCGACTGACAAATAACGTGGCCTCCTCGAATGGCCTCAACAAACGGCAGGTGTCACGCATGAGCTGCCACTGGCTGACATCAAAGTTACACAGGGGAGTACTCCTGTCCGCCTGGATCATCAAAAAATCATTAATGGCCTTTCTCTGTTCATACAGTCGGTCCAACATGAGCAGGCTAGAACGGGTGGAAACATCGCATATCAGAGTGTGTTGGGGGAGGCCGTTCTGCCGCTGCAACTCGAGGAGGGTATTCCTGGCTTTGTAGGAATGGATGAAGTGCATGCACAGTTTCCGGGCCATTTTCAGAATCTTCTGAAGATCGGTGGAAGACTTCAGAACCTTTTCACAACCAGATTGAACACGTGGCGCCATGCAGGCGCATGGCCCTCCCTCCGCGGGGGCAGCGCGGACACCATTTTTACTCCCATTGTCCGTCACCAGGGTTCCGATTTGCAGTTGACGCGGAGAAACCACACATCGATTTTTGCTGCATGACGCGGACAGTTCCTCCCCTATGTGAACTTCATTCGCTGAGGTAAGCCGGGTAAAGAACTGCGTGGAAACCGCTGTGCCCTACACATGTGGTATGATGGACAATACTTGGGGAGGCTGAGATGGTGGTGGTGGTGGAGGAGGAGGAGGGGGCCCTTTGGGCGCGGGAGCCGCAGTTTGACAACGTGGAGGAGAAAGCGGCATCTCCTGTCCAAGTTTTGGTGTGCCTGGGCAGAAGCACATTCACCCAGTGGGCCTTTAAAGGACATGTACTGGCCCTGACTGTAGTTACAGCTCCAGACGTCCGCGCTGCCGTGCACCTTGAACAAACCGATAAGCTCAAGGACTGGCCCACCTTCTGTTCTACATATTTATGAAGTGCTGGTACGCCTTTTTGGAAAATAAATTACGGCTTGGAACTCTCCATCTGGGCTCGGCACAAGCCATTAGTTTCTCTGAACGTGCAGAGTCCCCATTTGGAAGGGAGGGATTTGCAGCACCAACAACTTGGACAGGAGCACAGTCAGCTGCTGCACCTTAGGATGGTTTGGATGCATACTGTTTTCCTTTGCAATCGCCTCGCTGAACGACTGCTGGCGCCATGAGTAGCGAGGACAGGAGCATCTGGACCGGGAGATGATGTCAAAGAAAACAGCTCCCTTCTCAGGGGGAGGGGAGCCTTGACTGGCTGCAATGGCATGCATGCCACTGGGCGCTGCTGCTGCTGTGGCGGCAGGATGGACCACCACATCTGAGCCACGTTTTTCTCCCAGGCCACCGAGGGTGACGTTTGCATGTGTTGACGCGGGGCCCTGTGGTGCCAACGTTACTCCCTGGCCATGCTTCACTTTCTCCCCACAGATTCTACATATACCCATATTCGGCTCCTCCGGTTGCTTAGCAAAAAAACTGCCACACCACCGAGTATCGGATTTTAAACCGCCATGTTTCCGCACTGAGTGAGTACTACCGCCGCTGCCTTGCTGAGCCCCTGTGTCACTACTTTCTTGACCTGCAAAGTGGGTTTTTTACCCCGTGGCCGCTTGGCTCCCGACCTTACACTGCTGCTACCCGCTGTTTCCCACGGCCACAAAACCCCACTTGCTGGCTGCGCCGCTCCCTGACGCCAAGCTGACGCCCTCTTCTCCTGACATGATGAAGCCTTGCCTCACCCGGCCCCCAAGTGCGGTCGGCAAACATCATCATCTATATTGTGTTTCACCGTCACTTGCGTCCTCATCCCCGGTCTTGGTATGCAGAGGCTGACCCCCTCACAACATTACCTCCCATGCCACTCTCCACATCTATACTTTGCCGCCTACTGCAAGAAGCAGGGAATATGGGCTCCTTTTCTTCGCTGCCAAGAAGCTCTGACTGCCCTCCCCTCAAATTGTTCATCCTCGCTATATAGTGGCGCTGAGTCCAGACCACATAGTAGATCTCTGGCTGAGGGAACCGGATGGGACAGAGGCGGGTTGAGGACGGGCCATGCCAACTAAGGGTTGTGTCTGACGTTCCCACCGACTCTTGGCTGGGGTTGTCAGATGTCATCTGGGAGGAAGTGGATGACCTAGCCAACCAATCAAGAACCCTTGGGTTGCTAGTCAGCACACGGCCGCTAGATGACAGCGGCAGTTGTGGCCTCACCGAGTGACCCCTGCTGCGACGTCCCCTTGCTGTGCTGCGACCTTGGCCTGGAATGTTTGTGCCTCTGCCACTCGCAGGTGAAGAGCCTGCCACCTCTCTGTCTGACATACTGTTTATTCTAAAATGTACAGACACTGTTTGATGAAGATATCTGAAATATTTTAAATACACACCCTGTATTTTACCCCAAAATTTAAACCAACTAAGAAGCTTGGGTAACCCTTGATAAAAATTGCACTCCACAAATGAGCAGAAAAATTTACTTGTATGTGCCATTTAAAAACTCTGTGTATTTTACTGAATATAAGAGCACAAAAAAGGCTTAACTAACCTTCGAAATGAATTATGCTACAGAAGTCTTCTGTGGCGGTGAAAAACAAAGTTTCTTTTACTGAGTACAACTGCAGAACAACGCTTAATTAACCCCTGGATGTAAATTGCGCAAAAGAATTGAGCAGCCAAAAACTACGAGTTTTTTAGCGTGTTACAATGGCGTGTTTTCCTACGCTAAAACAACAAGAGTAAAACTTGTAATTAACCATCCGCTTGTAAATTTATGCTATAGGAAAAATGTCTTTTTTGGCGGTGAAATAAACGTTTTCTTTTAGTCACCACAGCAGCAGAACAACGCTTAATTAACACCTGGATGTAAATTGCGCAAAATAATTGAGCAGCCAAAAACTACGAGCTTTGTAGCGTGTTTAAAATGGGTTGTTTTCTACGCTACACAACAAGAGTAAAACTTGTAATTAACCTTTCCCGCTTGTGAATTATGCTACAGGAAAAATGTCTTTTAGGGGTGAAATAAATGTTTTCTTTTAGTCACCACAGCAGCAAAACAATGCTTTATTAACCACTGGATGTAAATTGCGCAAAACAATTGAGCAGCCAAAAACTACTAGCTTTGTAGCGTGTTACAATGGCGTGTATTTTACACTACACAACAAGAGTAAAACTTGTAATTTCCCTTTCGCTTTGAATTATGCTACAGGAAAAATGTCTTTTTTAGGGGTGAAATAAGCGTTTTCTTTTAGTAAACCAGAGCACAAAACAACGCTCACTAACCCCTGGATGTAAATTGGTGCAAAACAATTGAGCAGCCAAAAACTACTAGCTTTTAGCGTGTTACAATGGCGTTATTTTACACTACACAACAAGAGTAAAACTTGTAATTACCTTCGCTTGTGAATTATGCAAACAGGAAAAATGTCTTTTTGGGGGTGAAATAAACGTTTTCTTTTAGTCACCACAGCAGCAGAACAAACGCTTAATTAACCCCTGGATTAAATTGCGCAAAAGAATTGAGCAACCAAAAACTACGAGCTTTGAAGCGTGTTACAATGGCGTGTTTTCTACCTACACAACAAGAGTAAAACTTGTAATTCAGTTTCGTTTGTGAATAATGCTACAGGAAAAATGTTTTTTTTGGGCGGTAAAAATAAACGTTTTTTCTTTTAGTCACCACAGCAGCAGAACAACGCTTAATTAACACCTGGATGTAAATTGCGCAAAATAATTGAGCAGCCAAAAACTACGAGCTTTGTAGCGTGTTACAATGGCGTGTTTTCTACGCTACACAAGAAGAGTAAAACTTGTAATTAACCTTCGCTTGTGAATTATGCTACAGGAAAAATGTCTTTTTTAGCGGTGAAATAAATGTTTTCTTTTAGTCACCAGAGCAGCAAAACAATGCTTTATTAACCCCTGGATGTAAATTGCGCAAAACAATTGAGCAGCCAAAAACTACTAGCTTTGTAGCGTGTTACAATGGCGTGTATTTTACACTGCACAACAAAGTAAAACTTTAATTTACCTTCGCTTGTGAATAATGCTACGGGAAAAATGTCTTTTTTTGGGGGTGAAATAAGCGTTTTCTTTTAGCCACCACAGCAGCAAGAACAACGCTTAATTAACCCCTGGATGTAAATTTGCGCAAAAGAATTGAGCAACCAAAAAACTACGAGCTTTGAAGCGTGTTACAAGGGCGTGTTTTCTACGCTACACAACAAGAGTAAAACTTGTAATTAAACCTTCGCTTTGAATAATGCTACAGGAAAAATGCCCTTTTTTGGCGTGAAATAAACGTTTCTTTTAGGCACCACAGGCAGCAGAACAACGCTTAATTAACACCTGGATGTAAATTGCGCAAAATAATTGAGCAGCCAAAAACTACGAGCTTTGTAGCGTGTTACAATGGCGTGTTTTCTACACTACACAACAAGAGTAAAACTTGTAATTAACCTTCGCTTGTGAATTATGCTACAGGAAAAATGTCTTTTTTAGCTGTGAAATAAACGTTTTCTTTTAGTCACCACAGCAGCAAAACAACGCTTTATTAACCCCTGGATGTAAATTGCGCAAAACAATTGAGCAGCCAAAAACTACTAGCTTTGTAGCGTGTTACAATGGCGTGTATTTTACACTACACAACAAGAGTAAAACTTGTAATTTACCTTCGCTTGTGAATAATGCTACAGGAAAAATGTCTTTTTTGGCGGTGAAATAAACGTTTTCTTTTAGCCACCACAGCAGCACAACAACGCTTAATTAACCCCTGGATATAAATTGCACAAAAGAATTGAGCAGCCAAAAACTACGAGCTTTGTACGTGTTACAATGGCGTGTTTTTCTACGCTAAACAAGAAGAGTAAAACTTGAAATTTAAAACCTTTCGCTTGTGAATTATGCTACGGGAAAAAATGTCTTTTTTAAGGGTGAAATAAATGTTTTCTTTAGTCACCACAGCAGCAAAACAACGCTTTATAACCCCCTGGATGTAAATTGCGCAAAAAAAATTTGAGCAGCCCAAAAAACTACAAGCTTTGTAGCGTGTTACAATGGCGTGTTTTCTACGCTACACAACAAGAGTAAAACTTGCAATTAACCTTCACTTGTGAATAATGCTACAGGAAAAATTTCTTTTTTGGCGGTGAAATAAACGTTTACTTTTAGTCACCACAGCAGCAGAACAACGCTTAATTAACCCCGGATGAAAATTTGGGCCGCAAAAGAATTGAGCAGCCAAAAACTACGAGCTTTTTAGGTGTTTACAAATGGCGTTTTTTTCTTCGCTACACAACAAGAGTAAAACTTGCAATTAACCATCGCTTGTGAATAATGCTACAGGAAAAATGTCTTTTTTGGGGGTGAAATTAATGTTTTCTTTTAGTCACCACAGCAGCAGAACAACACTTAATTAAACCCTGGATGTTAAATTGCGCAAAAGAATTGAGCAACCCAAAAACACAGCTTTGTAGCGTATTAAAATGGCGTGTTTTCTACGCTACACAACAAGAGTAAAACTTGTAATTAACCTTCGCTTGTGAATTATGCTACAGGAAAAATGTCTTTTTTGGGGGTGAAAAAAAACGTTTTCTTTAGCCACCACAGCACCCAGAACAATGCTTAAATTAACCCCTGGATGTAATTGCGCAAAAGAATTGAGCAGCCAAAAACTACGATCTTTTGTAGCGTGTTACAATGGCGTGTTTTCTTCGCTACACAACAAGATTAAAACTTGCAATTAACCATCGCTTGTGAATAATGCTACAGGAAAATTGTCTTTTTTGGTAGTGAAATTAATGTTTTCTTTTATCACCACAGCGCAGAACACACTTAATTAAACCCCTGGATGTAAATTGCGCAAAAGAATTGAGCAACCAAAAACTACGACTTTGTAGCGTGTTACAATGGCGTGTTTTTCTACGCTAAAACCAACAAAGTAAAACTTGTAATTAACCTTCGCTTGTAAATTTAAATGCTACAGGAAAAATGTCTTTTTGGGTGAAATAAACGTTTTCTTTTAGTCACCACAGCACAAAAAAAACGCAAAATTAACCCCTGGATGTAAATTGCGTAAAAGAATTGAGCAGTAAAAAATGAAGGGGTTATTTTTTTATTGTAAAAACGCTGTTTTTTTTAAATGAAACAACCCAGGAACAGGCTTAGAACACCCTTGGATATTCAATGTGCTGGAGCAAATAGCATTAAAATGTATAGTGCAGCTGCACTGAACACACCCCTTTGGACTTCAGATCCAATACCACAAAAAATCAGATAGAACGTTAAAGAAGCAGTCTCGAGACAAGATGAGGCACCCCCCAAAAATCGCTGAAATGAAAATGAGTTCTTAGTATCAGCATCATAAGCAGCCGGGCAGCACCTTCCCTAATCATACAGTGTGAGCGGTATGAGCTTTCCCCGCGTCGCGCCCGACTTATATAGTTGCGGGGACATCACAGAATCCCGCCGGGCTCTGATTGGCTTCATCTCTGCACATGTCATGCAGGCTATGCCCTTCTTCCTCCCAGAGTGCTTTGCCCCATGTAATGCCATGTGCTCGCAGCCATTTTATCAATCCAACGCACACTTCGTTCACCCGAAGTCCTCCAAACTTCGACTTCGTTCAGAACCGAAGTTTTCCAGAAATTCTAAACGAATTCCACTTCGTTAGAATCAATTCGCCCATCTCTATATGTAACCCAGTACCACAGAATCAGACCGTGTTCAGATAGTGTAAAGACCCTGCAATACAGGTCAAATTCATGGCCAAAAGCACAATCTCTGCCATACCTTATGGACAGAGGACTGCACTGCGGCCTGTAGTAACAAGTAGTAACAACTGTCTACTAATAAAATGGTCTTTGTTGCATATGGCAACTGTAACGGATGAGCGGGTAAAGCGGGTAGTGGACCCACTGGACCACTGCCGGGCTTGCTCCGAGGGGGCGTAACCAAGTGGCCATCGGGCATGGGCATCTTCACAGAGCCTTTGGTGGTAAGGTTGACTGACCCCAACAGCCACCAGGCGCCACCCCAGAGCAGTCCCCGGCAGCGGCAGCTGACCAGACAGGCCAGAAGTGCCAAAGCTAGGCACCAACAGGATAAGGGACAGAGACAAAGCAGACTAGAAGTAAATATGTGCAGGTACAGAACAAACAACAGACAAGTACTAAACGGGTGCCCAAGCGAGAAGGTTAAACAGAAGCCAAAGTACAAAACAGACTGGACTGGAAACAACACACAGAACAGATCAAGACTAAAGCTAGGACTCAGGCAAGGGAACAAGGCATGGCCAGGGCAGAGAACAAGGCAAGGAAACTTACAGACATGGAAACAGGAACAGCAGAAACAAGCTAGGAACTAAGGCATAACATGGCAAAGAAGCCACAGACAAAGGTGCAGACAGATACATGGGAAAACAACATGGAGACTAACCAAACATAGAGGATACCACAAGGACACAAACAAGAAGACAATACACAGGAACAACAGACTACACCAAGAGCCAACATAACACAACAAGACACAAAGACACAACAACAACAAGGATCAGGAGTGTGAGGAGAGGCAGGCTTATAAGCCCACAGGAGGACGGGGATTGGCAGAGGAAGCCCAACCCCACAGCACACTGTGGGAATAAAGGAAGGGAAGATGTGGCCGCCGCCCTCTATAGAGACAGAGAATCAGGGCAGCAGCCAAGATGGAGGAGCAGCATGGCAGCATGGGAAAGCCGCACAGCAATCACAGGTAGTAAGCAGCGGCTACAGGAGCGCCTCACAGCAGCACTGCAAAAAGGAACCAGATCTGCGATAGGAACATAGGTACGACTTTTCGGTTCGCAGCAGAGCCGCAGCGTAAGGACAGGAATGTGGCACGGACCGTGACAGTAACCCCCCCTCCTTAAAACCCCTCCTCGTCCTCCAATCCACAAAATGGAAATTCCACCTAGGTCTGGGGACCGAAACAATCCGGGCAACCCAAAACCAACTACAAGGCTGCACAGCCAGTACGGGAATGCCTAGGAAATGGAGGTGCACAGGAGGAACAAACGGGGGACTAGGCAAAATGGGAGTTGGGAAACCCAGGGCGGACCGTAAGCCACGGGACTCAGAAGGCTCAGGGCGAGACCGTAAGCCACGGGACTCAGAAGGCCAGGGCGAGACCGTAAGCCACGGGGTCTCAGAAGGCTCATGGCGAGCCCGTAAGCCACGGGGACCAGAAGGCTCAGGGCGGGACCATAAGCCACGGGACTCAGAAGGCTCAGGGCGGATCGTAAGCCACGGGACTCAGAAGGCTCAGGGCGGGACCGTAAGCCACGGGGACCTCAGAAGGCTCAGGGCGGACCCCTAAGCCACGGGGACTCAAAAGGCTCAGGGCGGACCGTAAGCCACGGGGACTCAGAATGCTCAGGGTGGGACCGAAAACCACGGGACCCCAAAGGCTCAGGTCGGGACAGTAAGGCTCGGGTACTCAGAAGGCTCAGGGCGGGACCGTAAGCCACGGGGACTCAGAAGGCTCAGGGCGGGACCGTAAGCCACGGGGAACTCAGAAGGCTCAGGGCGGACCGTAAACCACGGGACTCAGAAGGCTCAGGGCGGGGCCGAAGCCACGGGACTCCCGAAGGCTCAGGGCGGGACCGTAAGCCACGGGACTCAAGGCTCAGGGCGGGGACCGTAACCACGGGGACTCAGAGGGCTCAGGCGAGACCGTAAGCCACGGGGGCTCAGAGGGCCAGGGCCCAGACCTGTAAGCCACGGGGACTCAGAAGGCTCAGGGCGAGACCGTAAGCTGGCCAAACGGATGCTCTGGGCTGGACCATGAGCTGGCCAAAACGGATGCTCTGGGCTGGACCATGAGCTAGGCCAAAACGGATGCTCTGGGCTGGACTATGAGCTAGGCCAAACGGATGCTCTGGGCTGGACCATGAGCTAGGCCAAACGGATGCTCTGGGCTGGACCATGAGCTAGGCCAAACGGCAAAAGACCTGCCAAAAAAGTAAAGAAAAAACACTCCCACACACAAAAAGGGAACTGCCACAAACAAGACCTGCACATAAACCAAGAAAAAGCTGCACAGCAATCACAGGTGAGTAAGCAGCGGCTACAGGAGCGCTCACAGCGACACTGCAACAGGAACCAGATCTGCGATAGGAACATAGGTACGACTGCGGTTCGCAGCAGAGGCCGCAGCATAAGGACAGGAACGTGGCACGGACCGTGACAGCAACAAGAACTCAGCTTTTATTTTGTTATGCTTTCATTTTGTTGTTATGGGCAACAAAGACGATCTTACTGCTAGACAGTTTTCATAAATGAGTCTCAATGTTCTTATGTATTATACTTCTAAATAATGGTTATACAGTTACAACATAATAGCGCTATGCAAGAAGCCATGACCCGCCTCCATCACCTGTCCCAGCCAGAGAGCGCCTCCCACACATGTCCCACCAACAGTGCGCCTCCATCACCCGTCCCAGCCAGAGAGCGCCTCCATCAGCTGTCCCAGCCAGAGAGCGCCTCCATCAACTGTCCCAGCCAGAGAGCGCCTCCATCAACCGTCCCAGCCAGAGAGCGCCTCCATCAACCGTCCCAGCCAGAGAGCGCCTCCATCAACCGTCCCAGCCAGAGAGCGCCTCCATCACCCGTCCCAGCCAGACATCTAACTGTCCAACTGTGATCTAACACTATGCTCTTCTTTTCCCTCATCATCACTATCTCCACTCTCCTCACACTTACTGCTTATCCCCAAACTCCCTCGCTGGACAATGCACTCTACATCTCCCCCTGCATTCTACCCTCACACAGAGCTGTCTTAACAGCATTAAGGGCCCCTGGGCAGAGCAGTGCAGTGGGCCCCCTACCTCCACAACCCCTCACAGGAATAAAAATGTACATTATCAAATAAAATTATATTTGTTGTTTCTTCCAACAAAATCAGTGCTTTTGGAGTTTAGTTTTGTTATATGTTTTGTATTTTTTATTGATAAAATAGGACAAAAAAGGTGTTTTTAAACCTTTTTTTTTTTAATTGCAGTTTTAGTCCCTTTAGGCCGCGTCCCCACGGCACAGGACAAATACCGGTTGGTTCTGCGCAGGTTCTCCATAGAGGTCCATTTTAAAGTTTGTCAGCCGGTTTGCAGACGGTTTTAAAAACTGTCTGAAAAACTGGCTGCAAACCTGTCCTGTGGGGACAAGCCCTTAGGGTACTTGACCACAACTGGTCATGATCACTTGTACACTATTCTTCAATACTAATGTATAGCAGAATAGTGTAAAATTAGAGCTGAATAATACCACCACACCATGAAAAAATATCACCACCATATAGTGACTGAATACTACAACATGACCACATATCACCGCCACATAGTGACTGAATAATACCGTCATATTGTATTTTTCTTTCTTATGGTGTTGGTAATATTTTAATAGTTTGGCCTTTTATGGATGGAGAAAAATCAATTATGTTTATTTTTTATTTCAGTATTTTGTCTATAGTTTTTAAAAACCTTATTTTTTACACTGTAAAAAACATTTAGTTTTCATGCATATCTTGACACAAAATATGCATGAAAAGGTGGATGGAGAGGAGTTGTGCAGTGCAACAATGTAGTTATCAACAGCCAATGACATGGATGGTTAACTGAGGAGAAATTTGGTCCAGCAGATTAAATAAGTAGTACAGGCCCGATGATGAAGGGGGATTTTGTACAACAAAGTAAAAATTTTTTCTTTTGTAAAAGTATAGTTAAAAGGAAAAAAATCCCTTTCATAATGCCCTGCTAAAATATTTTTCTGTACTTGCCAATGAATTCCCTTTAGCAGCCCCGCACAGGAAATAAACTAGCAGGGAGTGAAGGTGGGGGTGAAAAGGGTTTTGTCCACACTGCACAAAGATTAAAAGATGTATCTCCCCGGGGCTCTTTTGTTTTTTTAAAAGGGGCCGGGGATACGATCGTCAGTGGGTGCCCCTAGACGGCCCAAAAGAAAAGAAAGATTCTGTCCCACACCCCTCGTCCCTTTTTTCTGCCCGTCTTTCGGCAAACGGGGGTAAATTTTTAACAACCTTTGTATTTAAAAGCCGGTGGGTTCTCATTTTTCTTTTACGTCCCCTTTCCCCAAAAAAAGCTAAAGGGATGGGGGATTTCGGGAAAACAGAAGCGGGGCCCCCGGCTTTTTTCAATTTAAACGTACAAAAAACCGCGGTCCTGCATCAAGAAAGAACGGGCCCCCCTTAAAGGGGCCCTTTTTTCTCTGATGCAGTGTTTGACATACCTAAGTGCCAAACACAGTAAGTATTTCTGCTTTTTCTCTGCTGCACTAAAACCACCTCTTTTTTCGCCTGCAAATATACTTTGCTGCACTAAATTTCCCCCAGCATCTGATTGCAAATATGAAGGTGTTTAGTCCCGCAAAATAAAAGTAACCCGGGGAAAAGGGGTTTTTAAATTAAATAGTGGGCAGACACAAAGGGGTTTAAATGCCCGCCCCTGCTGGTTTAAAACCCGGGGAAGGGGAAGGGAACCTTTAGGGGGAAAAAAGAAAACCCCTTTGACCCTCTTGTGCTGTTACCACTAATTTGGGGCAGCTTTGGAGCATTTAAGATGAGCACAAAAGGGGTGCTGGCACGCAAGGGGTTTTACAAAGCGGGGGGGGGTGCTGTAAGCTGGGGGGAAAAGAAAGCAGGAAAAACTGCTCCAGGGACGGACACCGCCGCTCATCCCTAGGGGTTTGAAGTAAACTTACATCTCCAGTGTGGGAGGGGGCCCCATCTCACACAGGAAAGAAAAAAGGGGGGAAAAAACCCCAAGCGCCGCCCTCTCTATTCTCTGAGCTGCTCCGTCAAACCCCTGCTGCCGTGACCAGAGTGAGCACAGAATTACGCTCAAAAATCACTAAAAACCCCCAATGAAAGCTAAACTATATCTCTGCTTTCACAGTTGTCTGGGGGGCCCCCCTGGCCAAAGGGGCCCCCGGGAAAATGCCCATTGTCCCCAAAACATTAAAGGCCCCTCCCTCACCCTTCTGCTGCCCCCAAACCTCTTCCACTGTAATGCCCTCCGCCCCAAACAAATCCTCCAAACTACAGCTATCCTATGCCACCTACCACCCCTACTGTCCTTCGGGTTTCCCGGGGGAATACCCCCCAACCCGGGGGCCCCCCCCCCAGCACATTCCCCCCATGTCTTTCCTGCCCCCTCGAAAAAACTCACCCCTACTAATTCCGCAATCCCCTTTAAACCCGTACACACCCCCTGACCCGCGCTCCCCCCCACCCCCCTCCGTGGAGCTCTCTGGGAAAGCCGGTCTTATGTAATAAACTTCCCACTACATACTTGTTCACTCACGCAATTACTCTTCCCTTTGGGCTGACGAAACCTTGCTGACCCCCCCCGACACATCTCCCTGCTGCACCTCTTTTTATTGGCCCCCAAATTACCCAACTCCTCGCCCGGTAACAAGCTGGGGAGGTGTCGGCCCCCCTCCTGTCTGACACCCGCCCCTTTTTCACCGCTCCCCCTCTGCCTTCCCCCCACACTCTTTTCCTTTGAGGGCACCTGTCCAGTCTACGCCCCTCCGACCCCCAAGTGGTGTTGTCTCCCGACCGCCGGCCCTGCCACTGCCTTTTTTACCACTTTGCTTCCCCGGCTTCTCCACTTTTTTTTCCCCACACCCACATCCATGGGAGACTTCAACTCCCAATCGACACCCCCACTCTGCTTCCAACAAACACTTTAACTCTGATCCTCTTTGACATCTCCCAGAGGACTCAGGGAGCCACTCACAAGATGGAAAAACACCTGGACCTCATCTTCCCCGCCTCTGCCCCCTATCTGACCTCTTACTTCCAACCCTATAATGCCACAACCTGCAGTACTTCACCACTATCTCCTCCCCACTGCTCTCCTGTCTATTTCCAGTACCGACCCGCAGGAATCTACAAAACCTCAACCCTTACACACTCTCTCTGACCTCTCTTGCACCTCTTTCCACTATCTCCTTCATTCAATGACCCGAGCAGCCACCACTATCTACAAACATAAATCAGGCTCGGACTGGCCGCCGGGATCGGGGAATCCCCGGTGGCCCCCCGAGCCGCTGGGGGCCCGGAGGCAGTTGCCGTCGCTCCCCGGGGCCCGTCCGCGTTCCGGTCCCTGGACGCCCGGCGCCTGGCGTCCCGAGGCGCCAGAGACCAGCCCTGGGAGTTGAGGGGACTACTGTCCCCGGCTCCGGGGCTGTGCGGTGTCCAGCGGAGCACAGCGCCACACTAGCGCTGCGCTCGAAGATCTCCCCCAGCAAGGGCATGAACGCATTAGGCTTCAAGCCTGCGGGCGCCGGCCTACTGCTGACGTAGACGGGCGCGGTGACGTCACTTCACAGGCGCCGCCTATGCAGGGCGCCAGTACGGAGCCGGTGGACCTCTGAGCGGCCGGGGCAGGAGCCTGAGCCAGGTAAGTGGCTGTTTGTTGTTTTATTTTTTTTTAAACTACCCACAGGGGCTCTGTTTACAAGGGGGGCCCTGGCTACAAAAAGGGGCCCAGGCTACCAAAAGGGGGCCCTGCGAACAAAAAGGGGCCCGGGCTACAAAAAGGGGCCCTGGCTACAAAAAGGGGGCCCTGGCTACAAAAAGGGGCCCTGGCCTACAAAAATGGACCTGGCTACAAAACGGGGCCCTGGCTACCAAAAAGTGGGCCTGGCTACCAACAAGGGGCCATGCTTCAAAAGGGGGGCCCTGGCTACAAAAAGGTGCCTGGCTACAAACAAAGGGGCCCTGGCTACAAAGGGGGGGGGCCTGGCTTAAAAAGGGGCCCTGCGCTACAAAAAGGGGGACCTGGCTACAAAGGGGGTCTGGCTACAAGGGGGGCCCTGACTACTAGGGGGGCCTGGCTACAAAAGGGGGTCCTGATACAAAAGTGGGCGCCCTGACTACTAGGGGGGCCCTGAGTGGCTACCGGGGGGGCCCTGACTACTAGGGGGGGGCCTGGCTACAATGGGGGGCCCTGGCTAGATCCAAGGGGGGCCCTGACTACTAGGGGGGGCCTGGCTGGCTACAAGGGGGGCCCTGACTACTAGGGGGGCCTGGCTGGCTACTAGGGGGGCCTGGGCAACAAGGGGGGCTGGCTACAAGGGGGGGAGGGCCCTGGATTGGGGGACTACTAGGGGGGCCCTGACTACAGGGGGGCCCTGGCTGGCTACTAGGGGGGCCCTGGCTGGCTACAAGGGGGGCCCTGACTTACTGGGGGGGCCTGGTTACAAGGGGGCCTGCTACTAGCGGGGGCCTGGCTACAATGGGGGCCCTGCTAGTACAAGGGGGGCCCTGACTACTAGGGGGCCTGGCTGGCTACCAAGGGGGCCTGTCTACTCGGGGGGCCTGGCTACAAGGGGGGCCCTGTGGGGATAAATAGGGGGCCCTGATACTACGGGTGGCCCTGGCTGCTACAAGGGGGCCCTGACTACTAGGGGGGCCTGGCTGGCTACAAGGGGGGCCCTGACTACTAGGGGTTGGTGGCTACTAGGGGGGCCTGACTACTAGGGGGGCCTGGACTACAAGGGGGGCCCTGATACAGGGGGGCCCTGGTGATACTAGGGGGGGCCTGGCTACAAGGGGGGCCCTGGGCTACTAGGGGGGCCTGGCTCAAGGGGGGCCCCCGGCTATAAGGGGGTCCTGGCAACTAAAAGGGGGGGGCCTCGGGGGGTATATGGGGGCCCTGGCTCTACTGGGGGCCCCGGCTACCTTAGGGGCCCCGCACAAGGGGCCCTGACTACAAAAGGGGGCCCTGGCTACCTACAGGGGGCCCTGCTAAAAGGGGGGGGTTTTGGGACCTACGGGGCCCGACTCTAGGGGGGGCCTGGCACAAGGGGGCCTTTTTCTACCTAAAGGGAGGGTTAAAATAAGGGGGGCCCTGGTACAAAAGGGGCCCTTAAATAAAGGGGCCCCGGACCCCAAATGGGTGTCCCCAAACCCCAAAAGGGGCCCCCAAAACCTTTAAAACTAAGGGCCCCCCCTTTTTGAAAAACCTAAAGGAAACCCTAACTCCTATACACCTAAGGGGCCCTAATCCGATACTACCCAAAGGAGGCCCCCAAGCCGTATATACTTAAGGGGAAACCCCAATGCCTGTATACTACCTAAGGAGCCCCCAATGCCGTTTTCACCTAAGGAGGCCCTAATGCCTGTTACTCCTTAAGGAAGCCCCAAATGCCTGTATCTTTCTAAGGGGGCCCCAAGTGCCTGTATACTACCTAAAGGGGGCCCTAACTCTTTAGCCTATTAAAGGGGACCCTAACTACCCACAGCTTTTAACTGGGGCAACCCCCTACCTATACCAAAATAATTGGGCACCAACACCCCACCCACAGCCTACCTAATGGGGTCCACCAACCCAACTGTTGCCCATTACTTCCAAAGGGGCCCGCTTATCTACTGGGGGCTTTTACTTTTAAACCCCCCTGTGGCAAATAAATCCACTGCCTGGGGGCCTACAAATTATCCCGCAAGGGGATACCTACCTAAAGAGGCCCATTAGTTACCTGGGGCCCCTCCCCACCCTCCAACCCCTTTTGGGTACAGGCTTGTAACCCCCCCCCCCCC
>JAODAL010036016.1:0-42244 GCA_025379985.1 Phyllomedusa bahiana
GTTCTTTAGATGTGGCTTACGCCAAGTGCACATTCATTTTGCTCATCAGAGAAAAGAATTCCCCAAATATTACCCAAAATCAAAAATTTTTTTTTAAACAATTTCTTAATTGCAAACCAAAATTGGTCTATTTGGCGACAGCATAGTTGAAACGTACAATATATAGGTGGGGGCCCAAAAACTTAAGACCAGGTTTTTTAGAACTGTCACGACATTTCACACACTCTGACAGAAAAAAAATAGGTCTCCCCAAGCCTTTAAAAAAAAAACACAATGCAGTTTATAGCCCCTCATTTTTTAAAACCTAAAAAAAAGCTCCAGATCCATTGGGGGGGAGACACAGTATGAAAACTAAGAAAAGAAAAGCATACTGGATATTACTTGCACATAGCTCCCAAGGGCCTTAACATTAAAAAAAATCTCTTTATTACTGAAAAAATTAAAAATTTTCAAATTAGGGCCCATTCCCCCAATAGCTTCTAATTTATGTGTGCCAAGTGTTTAGATAGTAATTGTTTTTTATTAAAACGGGGTTTTTTTTGAACCCTACTTTTATCTACGTGCTTGTACACAAATTTGTTACATTTTAATTATCCGTATATATCGTTTTTGTTTACTCCCCGGGTTCTTTTATTTTCAGTTTTTTGTATTTGGATTTAATTTTGTTGCATTTCGCAGCCATTTTTATTTTTTAAAGCTGCTTTTTTTCCCTTGCGGCCTTTCCCCCGGGGTCTGCCATGCGCTGCCCTCTTGCCCACACTTGTTTCCGACAGCCGGACTTGTGCATGCTCGGCAAATGTCGGGGTTCCGGTTCCGGGGTTTGGTTTTAGCGGGCTGCGGCCCGGCCCGGGGCCGGTAAGGGCGTCCTATTATTTATTGGTGGGATTTTTTTTGTGTTAAAATTTTCCGTATAGTGTCATATTATAGCAGACCTTTTCCCCAATCATTATCGCTATGACAAAGGGGGCTAACCACAGCCCGAAAAGTGTTACGGATTCCTCCCTCATTACTGGTGCTGTTTTTTGGTAAGGTTCTTCTCTCATTGGTTAATTTTTTTTTTGCACACTGCTTTTTTCAGCTGCTTAAAAAAGGATGGATTTTTTTTTCATCTTACCATTTTCAGGGGCTAGTGTGTGGGATACTGTTTTTCCCCCTTTTGGGGCCATATACCTGCCCTTTTCCTGATATGGGGCTAACCTGCCATAATCTGCTTAGGGGGGGCAATAAAATGCCTTTTTCTCTATGGCCCTTTGGGGATTTAAAACCCGCCTATTGGGCTATATGTGGCTTTGGGGGAAATCCTTCCTTTACCTGCCTAGGGATATCCCGCCTTCCCTGCCTATGGGGCCATATATCTGCCTATAACTGCCTAGGGGGGGACATTAAACTGCCTTGAAAATTTTATTGGTACCCTTTTTTATTTTAAAAATTTCCCGTACCCGCTGCATTTTTACCCTGGCTTATCAGAGTCAATAATTTTCCCGTTTTTGGGGGAAAAAAGTGGGGCCCGGTTACATGGGTGGGCTTTTACTCGAGTATATCGGTAATAAAATACTTTCCAAAAATAAAGAACGGGCAACATCGGGATTTGGAATTGAAAATTCCCCGAAATTCAATAAATTTATTTTTTTTTTTTTTTTTTTTCGTTACACCCCCAAAAAAAATTTTTTTGGGTTCCCATTTGGCTAACGAAAAAAAGAAAAAAAAAATGAACCATTGGAATTCATATTTATTATTTTATGGTTTTCCTTCCCACCCATATTATTGTTCTTTTTATAAACACATCGGTAAAAACCCCGTGAGCCCCTTATTTTGTTTTCCGGGCTTTTTAATAATCTGTAAAAGGCCGGTTTTTCACTGTTTTTTGGGTTGGCAAAACAAGAATCTGAACCTTGTAAAAAAACATACCAATTTTTTTTCCTGCTCAGTTCCCAAATACATTTGCACTAGAAAAAAAGGGTTAAATCGGACTTATACACACATAAAAATTTAAAAACCCCAAAAGTGGGGAAACCCTATGCTTTTATTCTAATAAAGTAATATTTTGGACTTTTAAATCAAAAACATTGAAACCCCCCAAAAAAAAATAAGATACGGGGTTTCCCCGGGGGTGCTCCATTTTTCAACATCGGGATCTTTTCCCCTAACGTCATTAGGGATTAATAATTGAAATTTTTGGTTATTCCCAAATTTTCTTATAAACTGGCCCAGCATTTTCAAATTTATAATAAATTTAAATCTGTTCTTTTGGGTCAAAAATTAATTTTACTTCCTATAAGTTTTTTTGGGTTTAAAACTGTGATTTTTAAAAAAGGAAATAAACTAAACACCAAACCTTTAATAAAAAAGGACCCTATGGGGGATTAAAAATTGTTTTTTTATCTATTTGACCCTAAGAATCCATTGTAAAACGGGTTTCTTTATTTTCGATGTGGAAAAAGGTTAAATCTTGATGGGGCCAAAACCGCCGAAACTTTTGGGGGCCCCGCCCGGGGATTCTCACGCAAAAAGGAGGAACGGGTCAGGGTTCAAATGCATCGGGCGGGGAAAAAGGGAAACAAAAGCGCGGAGGGGGTGAGTTTTTTTTCCCCAAAAAAACCATTTCTTTTTTTTCCATTTTTATCTAAAAGACCTGTCACTGTCTTGTAGCAGAAATCTTATCTCCATTCTTCCACGTATCACTTTAAAGTTTTTATATTTTTTTTTAAACTTTTAAAGAAATTTTTAAAAATACTTGGGAGTTTAGAGAGTGAAAAATTTTTAAGGGTTAAATTTTGTTTTTTCATATTTGTTTTAAATAAACTAATTTTTAAATTTATGTCTGTCTTTTTCTTTACCCTTTGTGAATGTTTTTTTTTGTGTTTTTTTATGGGTAATACCCCTCCACGTGGGGTTTAGAAAATTTTAAAATGTAAATATTAATTTAAATTTTTTATACAGATTTTTTTTGGGTATTTTAATATTGATTAAGTAAGTTTATATATAAAAATTTTTCCCCTGTTTTTATGAAATTACCTCACGGGTTAAGTATAAGGGTTTTTTACCTTAAAGGGCTTCATAGAAGTAAATTTTGCAATATAAAAATCTTGAAGTTTTTGTGTTTTTAACTATTGAAAAATAAAAAACTTGCCTCTCCAAAATCCCTGAAGTTATATAGGGGTATAAGAGATTTAAAAAGGTTTTCCGCTGAAGAAACGGGGAGGGGTTTGGTGGGGGGATATATAAAAATAACCCTTTTTTGGCTGACGGGGCCCATATTTTTCTCTAGTGAAAAAAGGACTTGGGGGAATAATAGTTGGGGATTTATTAAAGGGGAGAATTTTTGAAACCCAGAAAACCCAAAAAGGAACAAGAAAGGGGTTTTTATATACGAGAAAGGGATAAGAAGCCCCTGTGAACAGATTGCAGGACATAGGGTATAAAAAACAAACACTATAGGGGAGGCATGGGGGAATGGTCTAAAATTGGAAGGGTTATAAAAAACAATTTTATCTGTTAAAACCCCTGCAATAGGAAATGTTTAAAAAAAGGGGAAAAATTTGAAGTCAATCTCAATCAAAAAAACCAAACTTTTTACAACCCCCTGAAACAAGGGTAAACCCTGAAAAGAAAAAAGGTTTAATTACCCGAAAAACAAAAATTGTAAAAGGGATGATATGATTTTTAAAATTTTCAAAAGGGCAAAAAATTAACTTTCCCCAAAGTTATACAGGAACATTTCTGTACCCAAAAGGACAGAATGACACCCGGGAAGGCCCACACTTTTCTCAGTTAAAATATACACTCACAAAAACAGTAGCCAGCAGTTCCACAGAACCGGGATCTATCTTTGGGCCAGAAATAAACCTTCCCTTTAAACCAATACGGCCCAGAAAAGTCCCCATGAAAAGTCTCAGTGTAAACCCCACAAAGGGGGATTCATTTCCCATTGATGACACAAGTTATCCTCCCCCTCAAACACACCCACATCACAATCTACTCAAACCAAAACCTCCATAAAATAAAAACATTGACCTGGGGCCCCTCAAATTTGGGCCCAAAAAGGAAATACAAAAAAGTAATGTTAAAATCTCAGTTTTTTAAAGGAAAAACCTTTTTAAAAGGTCAGGATAAGGGTTTAAAATTTAATTAAAACTTTGTTTCCCCAAAATCAAAAATTTCTGGATGAAATGGGTCCCAGAAAGAACCCTTGCCCAAAATTTGGACAAAAACCTATTTCCACGGGAAATTGTTTTCTTTTTTTTATTTCAAAAACCTAATTGGGTTTATGGGATTTTTTTCTCTTAAAAGGAACTAAGGGCAAAAATAAACATTTTTTCCTTGTAGATTACAAAAAAATAAAAAAGGGGTTAAAAAATTGTCCCCTCATTAACACGGGGGACTTTTTTTTCCACCCTCCCCAAAAAAAAGGACCAATCCCCCCATAATTTAAAGTTGGAAAAAAAGGCCAAACCCCCCCCTTTTTTTTAATTTTTAAACACATTAGCCCACACAAAACCCCAATCAAAACCCCTAAAACCTTTCCCACCCAGTTAGCCCCATTTCATTCAAATCTTTTCAGTAATGCCCCACGCCCTTATTGGGAAAATGTTTTTTTGGGCAACCCTCATTTGGGGTTTGCCCCAAATTTTGCACCTTAGAGACTTTTACATATAGCTACACTTGAGAATACAAGGACGCTGTGTACCTGCGTATGTTGGTTTTGGTTTTAAATGATCACCAGCAAGGGAAGAAGCCATAACAACCCGAAGTATTGTTCAATATTTCAAAATTCACCCAAATAAAACCCTTGTGGAATTAAAATTCAAACAAAATTGGGCAGTTTTCAAACCCCCCACAAATAAAACACTTTTTTTGTAAACCCCAAATTTGCACACAAACAAAAAACCTAATGACTGATACTCTTGAAAGGCAAAAATTAAAATACCCCTTTTTAGGGACCCAAGCTCTGCTTGAATTTCTTGCGACTACGGACAAAAAATTCCCCCTGATACAAATTACAGAAAAGGGAAAAAATACGGGGTTAAAACCCTTTAACTTGGCCCCTTAAAAAAAAATTTACCCCCTCCCTTTACAATGCCACAGATACCTAATTTACCAGACTAAAAGGGCTGTACAATTTGTCCATTCCCCATAATGAACAGCACTGAGATAGCTTCGGAAGGGTTAGTTATTTGAAATATTGGGTAGTTTTAAATCCCTTGCACAATTATGGGATTTTAACCCAAAAAGTTTCGTGGCTAAACCCAAATTCACTAAATTGACAAGCCAAAAAAGGCGGGTTGGGAGAATTTCAAAAATGCTCTCCCCTAAACCGGGGCTCTAGGCCTTTCAAATTTAAAAAACAAAAAGCCCCACCCCCCACTTGTTTTTCCCCTTAAAAAAAAGGGACAGCACAAGCTTTCAAAACTAAATCCCCATAAAAATTTACTAGTTTCAGGGGTCATTACCCATTTTTATGAACATTTATAAGAGAAAAAATGCATGCATCCTTTTGGGCCCTTTAAATAGCGGCTATAATTTTTTTGGTAAAAAACCCCTTTGCCGATTTTTTTTTTTGTCCTTTTTTGAAGTCGGGTTTCTCATTTTTTGGGGTAATACTTCCAAAATTGTCACAGGCCCAAATTCCTAGGGGGGAACCTGTTCTCCTCCGCCTATCACATCCAACTTCCACCCCCCTGCACGGGTTGCTTTAAAGGTGAACCTTGTTTTTTTTGGGTTGCCACATGGGGGTTTCAAAAAGGGGAGGTAGGGATAAAGAGGGGCCCTTTTGGCAGACCTTTAGGGTCGAAAAACCATAACCCCTGCCATCCCAGATTTGAGGAAAAAAATTTTGAAAATTTGAAACCCAACTTAGTAGAGGGGAAATGCAGGAAAGCGCTCATTTTGCCCAGTGAGCTTACTTGAAGCATTTTGTTGTCTGAAGGAAAGACAGTACACATTTCCCCAGATTTATTTTTTTGTAAAAGATTTTTTTGTTGTTAAGAAACTTTTGACTACAAGCTAAAGCCCAAAAAGATTATTGTGTTTTTTGGAAAACCTATTCTAAAGTAAAAATTGTTTTTTAAATGAAACCCCATACTTCAAAAATATAGCAAGCCAAAACCCTTTAAAAACCTTGCATTAACTTAAATTCTGTTAAAAAATGTGTCTTTACTTGAAACTTGTAAAAAATTTTTTATCCAAAAATTTCTCACCTTAGGGAAAAAGGGCCCAATTTGGGGGGTATGGGGTTCGGGCCCCGGGTTTCCGATGGTCTATGACAGTGAAGGGAAAACCAGAGACCCCCAAAAATTTTCCCGACAAGCGCTAGCGAAGCTTTCCATTGTGGGAAGACAGCGAAGCGAAATTTGGTCTCCACACACTGGGGCGCACAAGGGTTCACCCCAAAACGGAATTTTCTGCCCTGCCGATTTACCCCCCACAGAGTCTGGTGGGGCAGTGAGAGGCTTTTTTCTTCAAAACCCCCCCAAACCAACCAAGGGCCCTTTCCCAAATCCCCCCAGTAGACAGCTTTCCAAAGGTAAAGAAGATTATTGTATGCCTTGGTTTTTTGTTAAATTTTAAAATTTTGTACTTTCCCGGTTTTCTTTTAAGTAATCAGGGGCTTACTTCCAAATCCGGTAATGAATTTCACACCATTTATGCTTTAAATTAATGAAAAAATATTATATTTGTCGTAAACCCACAAATATTTAGCCCAAAATTTTCAAAGAGACTGAAAAAGGTCGCCAAGTTTCACCTCTAGTTTTTTAGGAACTACCCTACCAAACCCCCAAGGGGGGTACTTTAACTTTTCACCCAAAGAATTCTGTTTGGAAAATTGCCTAATCACTCACTCTCACCTCCAGAATTCAACATTCACATTAACTTTAAACTGTGGATTAGTTCCCCAACCCTAAAACAAAAAGAGCTTACAAACGCCCAAGGGGTGGGGAAAAGCAAACTTGGTTTCCCACCTCCTGCTTCTCACAAAAGCAAAGGGAACCCGTTTTTTTATCCGTAAGTTCTTTTGTTCTGGTTTTTTTTCAGAAAGATGGGAAAGGCCATGCCAGCCCCCCAAGGGAAAAAGTCCTATGACAACCCCTTTAAGTGTGAAAACCAGGGAAAAAGGACTTGGATCCCTGCATCCACGGTCCACTCCATTTAAGAAAGACAAGGAAGCAAAAACTTTTCCGGGTTTCCAAAACCGGAAAAAAAGAACCAGAAATATCCTGAGTTTTAAAATTCTCCCCTTTGTGGCTTTTGCCTAAAACCACCACCTAAACCGCCCGCTGGGGCATTTCATACGTACCCTCCTTTGCGGAAAAAAGAAACAAATTTTCTCCGCTTAATAAACTACAAAAATTTTTTGGGTTTCCGCTCTTATTGCACGTTTTCACAAACCCTTAAATTTGGGTTTTTTGGGATGAGCTGAAATTAAATCAAGGGCGCCACAGTTGAAGTAGGAAAACTAAAGACAAATCAAAGGGTCTGAAGACGTACCCGTTATTACATTTTTGGTTTATTTTTAAAAATAAAGGTACAAAATTTTAAAAAAGCATAAAAAGGTTTTTATGGAAAAAAATAAAAGCTAAAACATAAGCAAAATAAACACTTTTTAGAGGGAAAAACAATTTTAAATTATTTTAAAATGGAAAAACCAATTTTAGCTTTAACCCATATTTTTCAAAAACCACTGGGGAGCACCCCTTAAACCTTTCACCATTCCCTAACCCAAATTAAAAGTTCCTTTAAAAAAAATTAGTTTAAAAGACAAAACCCCCAAATTTTCATTCACATATAGTACAGGTTACAACAATTTTCAGATGCAATAAAAGGGACCTACAAACGCAAGGTTTTTGGGTTTCCCTTCCCATTTAAAATTTGGGCTTTTGAAAAGCATTTTGCACAAAAAGGACTTTTTTTTTCTTACATTAAATGTTCTTCCCCCCAACAATAAACTTTTTATTTTTTTTCAATGCATTCACCCAAAATTTTTGAGGGGACCACAAATTGGTTTTTTTAAAAACAATAGTTTTTTTTTTGGGACATTAGGGTTTTCCCAGCCAGACAAAGGGAATAATAAGAAACGGGGTCCCCACAAACCTTTTATCAAAGGGTTTTAAACCCCAAAATCTTTCATACACTCATCATAGGAAAACCCCAACACACACAAACAATGAATAATTTAAAGGGAAATTGACAACATTAATAAGAGATTTTTTTTTATGCCATTAAGATTTAAGGGGCCCTTACGAAAATAAATAGATTTTTTACATGTTTTTAGGGAGCAAATGGGGCCCAGCAATAAAGGGTTCTCCCCAGCTCAGCCCCGCCAATTTATTCCCGTTGGACAAGGATGGTGGGGTTAGCCCACATCTTCACCCCCTTTCATTTTTCTGTCTTATATTTTGGGGTCTTGACAAAAGTATTGGGAACAAGGAAGTTGCAAAAAAAGACCAAAAGCGGGGGGAGGTCAAACTGTTCATCCTCATGTAAAAATCCCCAAAATGTCTGAAGGGGGCAACAAGAGAAAAACCCCCTTTTAAAAGAATCTCAAGGGGGACTACAAATTTGTAAAATTTTTAAAGGTGTTTTTAATTTTCAAAGGGAGGAAAGGGGTGGAATAGTTATAACTGTCAAAGCATTGGGTAATTTTAAGGGAAACCATTTTAAAACTGTCAGCCCTTTTAATGAATCTTAGATTCCCCTTTTCAAATTTTATTTTAGGGTTTGGGAAAAAAAAGATGATCTGAACCTTTATAAAAAACACATACCCAAAATTTGATTTTGCTCAGTTTTAAAATACACTTCACTAAAAAAAAGGTCCCTCGTGACTTAACACACTACAAATTAAAACCCCCATTAGGAAACATATGCTTTTTTTTTCTGAATAAAAAATAAAAATGTTTACTTTTTTAAACATGAAGATTGCATAACCCCAAAAAATTTAGAGACACTGGGGGCACCGTGTGGCCCCGTTGTAAAAACATCTGAAACTGGTTAACGTCATTAGGGAAATTTAAAAATTTTAAATTATGGGGTTTTTGCCAATTCTTGATGAACTGGGCACTTTTTCTAATGATTTAAAGACGTTTCTGTTCTATTGGGGAAAATGTACATCCTAAAAAGATTTTTGGGTTATCTGGATTGGGTTTGAAGGGGAAATCATCCATTTACCTAACCATATAAAAAGAGTTATGGAAAGAAATTTAAAAAATTGTTTTTTTATCTTAATTTGATCTAAGAATCCAGTGAAAACTGTTTCTTTAATTTTTGAACGTTTTGGGGGAAATAAATTGATCTGATAGCCAAAAACGCCCCAAAAAATTTTTTTTAATTTTATTAAAGGGTTGCATTAGAAAGCCCTAAGAGCGTCGCTCGCCTCTTCCCCCATTTGGGCCCCAAAAAACCGCGCCTCTTTTAAAATTAGCCCCAAACCCCAAACAAGCTCGCTCTCAATTTTTTTTCCCCATAGAACCCCTATGAAAGAAATTCCCCAGCCCCCTGAATTTTTCTAAAACCCGCACAGGCCCCTCCCTTTCCCCCCCAAACCCAAACACATACTAAAATTTTTTCCCGGGCCCCTTTGACGAAAAAACTTTTTGGGGGGCCCTTTTACACCCCTCTTGCTTTTTACCAAAAAAAACACACTACATATGATTGGTGGGTTCAAAACTGCCGCCTGGCTCAAACAATCAGTTTTTTCTGCCTTTTTTAATGTATTTTGACTGTCCCTCCTTTATTTGATTGGTCAATACTACTCCATATGTTATAAATGGTTCCCCTGTCGCTCCTATTCTGATTGGTTGGTTTCTGCCGACCATGAAAAAGAGCTTCCAAATTTAAAATTACTGTATTTCCCGGCAATTCTCTATATCGCAATTCCTGATGTAGCACTGGTCTCAGCGACAAACACGTTGTTAGGGATTTGATTGATTTATGTTTTTAGAAGGTTCGGGAAAAGGAGTCTTTGAACCACCATTTTAGTTGTACTGGATATTAACTATATCTGTCCTGTACCGCAGAATAACCCCTAAACCTGTCTGACCCACAGATTAAAAAGTGCCGCAAATAGGAGTCTTTCAACCACCATTTTAGTTGAACTGGACATTGACTATACCGGTCCTGTACCACAGTATGACCATTAAACCTGTCTCACCCACAGATTAAAAAGTGCAAGGAAAAAGGAGTCTTTGAACCATCATTTTAGTTGAACTGGACATTACTATCCCGTCCGGGGTCACAGTATGACCCATTAAACCTGCTGACCCCCAGATTTAAAAAGTGCCTGAAATAGGATTTCTTTCAACCCCCAAATTTTAGTTGAACTGGACATTGGATATACCTGTCCTGTACCACAGTATGACCCATAAACCTTTTCTGAACCCACAGATTAAAAGTGGCCTGCTAGGACAATAGTAGTTTTTTTGAACCACAAAAATTTTTAGTTTATTATGGACATTGATATATTTTGCTTTTTCAAGTGTGACCATTAAACCTGTCGACCCACAGTTAAAAAGTGCAAAAAAAAGGAGTTTTTAAAACCTTTTTTATTTAAAAATGGTATAGACTACCCCTGTTGGGTCACAGCATGACCCAAAAACCTGCTGCCCCCCCAGATTTAAAAAGTGACGGAAATAGGAGTTTTAAACCCATTTTGTTGAATGGCTTGACTTCTGTCCTGTCCCACAGATGACCCAAAAACCTGTTTGCCCCAAGATCCAAAGTGGCATATGCTATTTTTACTGTACGTCTTTTGTTTTTTTTTGGAAATGCATTTTTTACAAAATTTATTTGGGGAAGTTTTATTTATAGTTTTACATTATTTCATTTTGCTTTTTTTTTCCAAGTGTGATAACATACAACATACACCCCTCCCTGCAGTTTTTAAAGGTATTTTTTTTACACATGTAGATGTGTTAATTCGTCCGCACACCCCATAAGTAATAAAAATGTCCTAATCATCCCCAAAACACTTCTTAGTTGAGAAAACATTTGCCCCCCTGGCTTCTGAGAGTGATTCAGCCAATCAATTCAATGGTTTCATTTTTCCTCCAAATCCTTCTCAGTGATAGGGACAGACTCCCCTGGAGATCAAATGATGCGACCCATAGTGACTCCAGTCCCAGAAAATATTAAGCCTCAAATTGTGCAATTTGTGTCCAGCCCTGGAGCCCTTTTTGACACTACTTAACCTCACAGAAATCACCTTTTTCAAAATCTGATTTTTTAGAGAAATTTGAAGCTCTCCTGATTGCCCCTAATGGTGAGAGCCAGTGCTGCCATCAGCCATCTGTTAACACGGAGGTCCAGCTGCCAGGGCCAGACTTACAGTGGGTGCGGTGAGAGCCCAGGCTAGCGTCCGTCATCTATTAACACGGTAAAAATGCTCTTATGACGCAGCAACGAAAACAGTCGTGCTTTTGTGTGCTTTTGTGACATTTGTGGCCGTGACTGGGAGGACGAGGAGGTAAGACTGCTGGATGCAGGTTGCATTAACCACTGAAGAACAGATTGGCGACGCTGTTCGTTACTGAGATTCACAGGGCCCTGACCCAGCGATGACAGGCCTGACGGTCCTGCAACCGACAATCCGCTGGCTTGCGTGTTGTCGCCAGCACTGGAAGGAGCACCTTCTCTCGTACCTCTACCTCCATGTCCTACCCCCCTCTTTGCTCGCTTACCACCTGCATTTCGCTCCATGTTCAGAAAGATAAAATTTGAGAGGGTATGGAAGAGTTTTGGAACGTCTCTTATTAAAAGACGGCAAATCACAGCTATTCTCAAATCCCTCAAATCAAAACAAAATTGCTGTATTGAAATTTAAGTGCAAGGTGCCTCTATCAACAAAGCTGGACTGGGCAAAAGTGAAAAAACACCTATCTGAAATGTATACGGATAATAAAAGGTATTTTTGGCACCTATCAATACACCTGTGGTGACTACAAAATTGCTGGATTCAAATTTAACTGCAAGGTGGCTCTATCAACAAAGCTGGCCTGCGCCAAAGTGAAAAAAACACGTATCTGAAATGTATACGGATAATAAAAGGTATTTTGGCACCTATCAATACACCTGTGGTGACTACAAAATTGCTGGATTCAAATTTAACTGCAAGGTGGCTCTATCAACAAAGCTGGCCTGCGCCAAAGTGAAAAAAACACGTATCTGAAATGTATACGGATAATAAAAGGTATTTTTGGCACCTATCAATACACCTGTGGTGACTATAAAATTGCTGGATTCAAATCTAAGTGCAAGGTACCTCTATCAACAAAGCTGGACTGGGCAAAGTGGAAAAAACACGTATCTGAAATGTATACGGATAATAAAAGGTATTTTTGGCACCTATCAGTACACCTGTGGTGACTACAAAGTTGCTGGATTCAAATTTAACTGCAAGGTGGCTCTATCAACACAGCTGCCTGCGCCAAAGTGAAAAAAACACGTATCTGAAATGTATACTGATAATAAAAGGTATTTTTTGGCACCTATCAACCTGTGGTGACTACAAAGTTGCTGGATTCAAATTTAACTGCAAAGTAGATCTATCAACAAAGCTTGACTGACCAAAAGTGAAAAAAACACCTGTCTGAAATGTATACGGATATTAAAAGGTATTTTTGGCACCTATCAGTACACCTGTGGTGACTACAAAATTGCTGTATTCAAATTTAACTGCAAAGTAGATCTATCAACAAAGCTTGACTGACCAAAAGTGAAAAAAAACACCTGTCTGAAATGTATACGGATAATAAAAGGTATTTTTTGGCACCTATCAATTCACCTGTGGTGACTACTAAATTGCTGTATTCAAATTTAACTGCAAAGTAGATCTATCAACAAAGCTTGACTGACCAAAAGTTAAAAAAACACCTGTCTGAAATGTATACGGATATTAAAAGGTATTTTTGGCACCTATCAGTACACCTGTGGTGACTACAAAATTGCTGTATTCAAATTTAACTGCAAAGTAGATCTATCAACAAAGCTTGACTGACCAAAGTGAAAAAAAACACCTGTCTGAAATGTATACAGGATAATAAAAGGTATTTTTGGCACCTATCAATTCACCTGTGGTGACTACTAAATTGCTGTATTCAAATTTAACTGCAAAGTAGATCTATCAACAAAGCTTGACTGACCAAATGTGAAAAAAACACCTGTCTGAAATTTATACGGATAATAAAAGGTATTTTTGGCCCCTTTATCAATTCACTGTGGTGACTACAAAAATTGCTGTATTCAAATTTTTAACTGCAAAGTAGATCTATCAACAAAGCTTGACTGACCAAAAGTTAAAAAAACACTTGTCTGAATGTTTTACGGATATTAAAAGGTATTTTTGGCACCTATCAGTACCCCTTTGTGGTGGACTACAAAGTTGCGGGATTCAAATTTAACTGCAAGGGGGCTCTATCAACACAGCTGGCCTTGCGCCAAAAGTGAAAAAAACACGTATCTGAAATTTTATACTGATAAAAAAAGGGTTTATTTTTTGGCACCTATCAATTCACCTGTGGTGACTACAAAGTTGCTGGATTCAAATTTAACTGCAAAGTAGATCTATCAACAAAGCTTGACAATGACCAAAAGTGAAAAAAACACCTGTCTGAAATGTATACGGATAGTAAAAGGTAATTTTTGGCACCTATCAGTACACCTGGGGTGACTACAAAGTTGCTGGATTCAAATTTAACTGCAAGGTGGCTCTAACAACACAGCTGGCCTGCGCCAAAGTGAACAAAAACACGTATCTGAAATGGACACTGATACTAAAAGGTATTTTTGGAACTATCATTCACCTGTTGTGACTAAAAATTGCTGTATTCAAATTTAAGTGCAAGGTGGCTATATCAACAAAGCTGGACTGGGCAAAATTGAAAAAAAACACCTATCTGAAATGTATACTGAGAATAAAAGTGGAGTTTTGCACCTAACAAATAGACCTGCAGTTACTAGAAAAGTTTCTGTATCCAAAATATAAGGCAATGAAATTTGTCTAAACAAAGTTTTGGCTGTACAATATCCAGTATCCTTTATAGAGCTTGCGTGTTCGCCCGCGGGGGCCGCCACCCCGCTCCCCCCCCCACCCCTGACTTTACTAGCGGTAGATTTCTCCCTTTTAAAAATTTTCTGCCTAACTACCTAAAATCTGCAAATCTTTGATCTAACTAACTTCTAAGGATCACAGCTAAAAGTAGAGCTGTCTCTGTGAAAAAATAAAATAATTTCGCTGAGCTGTTTGCTGAGCTGTTTGGAACAGGCAGAGCTCACGTCCTAATGCTATGAGACGCTGAAGACACTGATCATGAAACAGGAAGGCTTGTTCTATGTAAAACGAGGTCATGTGATTTTTTCAGCAATCTCAAAACCCTTACACATTCCCCGTCATGACGTCGTACACACATCTCACCCTGCTCTATTCTGTAAGCTGATTTGCTGGCCGCCAAAATGACAGGAAGCGCCAAAAATGGCGCAATATTAATAGATTATGCACAGATTTTAACCTAAATTATCGCGTGATCTAAAAATCCGATCAAAAGTAAATACGTGCCGATTTCAAATTTGTCGATAAAATCGCTCAACACTATATTTTACACCAAATAAAAACTATTTTTTAAATCATACTCCATGCCTCACGGAGCTGAGAGCCGAGATTTCATTGCCCGATCTGGCCATAGACTACAATGGGACAAAGTAGCTCGCGCTCTGAGTGGCCGAGATAGCCAAGCCCCCGCGAGCACAACCAATCAGCTCTTGACTGGCCTTTTTACTGTATTTTGAACTGTCCCGCCTTTTCATGTGATTGGTCAATACTTCTCCATAGGTTATAATGGTTCACTGTCGCTCCTATTCTGATTGGCTGGTTTATGCCGACCAATGAGAAGCGCTTATAGAATTTGAATTACTGTATTTCCCTGCAATTTCGAATATCCCATTTCCTGATGTTACGCCGGTCTCGGCGACAAACATGTTGTTAGTGATTTTATTTATGTATGTTTAAAGAAGGTTTTAGCTTTTTAACAGAGAATGTTTTACACTTTATAAAAATGATTTATTTACTAATACTCCATGCCTCACGGCGCTGAGATTTCAGTGCCCCGATCTGTCCATAGCCGACAATGGGAGAAAGTAGCTCACGCTCTGATTGGCCGGGACAGTCAAGCCCCGCTAGCTCAAACAATCAGCTCTTTTCTGCATTTTTGCTGTATTTTGAACTGTCCCGCCTTTGAATTTGATTGGTCAATACTTCTCCATAGGATAGCATGGGTCCCTGTCGCTCCTATTCTGATTGCCCGGGATTGCCAAGCCCCGCTAGCTCAACCAATTGGCTCTTTTCTGCATTTTTACTGTATTTTGAACTGTCCCGCCTTTGAATTTGATTGGTCAATACTTCTCCAAAGCTCCATAGCTTATAATGGGTCACTGTCTCTCCTAGTCTGATTGGCTGATTACTTACAGAATTTGAATTACTGTATTTCCCGGCAATTTCCAAGATCCTAATTCCTGATGTTGCGCCGTTCTAGATTTTTGGAAAGTGATTTCTTTTATGTTTTTTTTTTTTTATAGAAGGTTTGAGCTCTTTTTCTGATAATGTTTTACACCTAATAAAAACGGTTCTTTTGGAATCATACTCCATGCCTCACGGAGCTGAGAGCCAAGATGTATTTCTTTTGCGATCTTCTATATGTTTCCTCTCATGTTACGTTCTCGCTCCACTTTGCCTCCTCCGGCTCATTTAGACCAACTTCAACTAGGTCTGCCTGTCGGAGCTGGCGACCGCTGTAATGCGCCGCACTTTGCCGAGCCGCGATCATGCATGCCTCAGAGTATTCGAAGGTGCCGCATCCCGCCCCAGAACGCCCACACCGCGCCCATTTCACGCCCCCTTCATGTTAGGCGCATCCGAAAGTGGCGAAGGCTGCGCCTAACATTGCATCCCTGCGTCCGACAGGGGATTCGGATCAGTGAGCCGCAGTTTTCGCCAGAAAACAGACTCAACTCCCGATCATACATGTCGCCCATAATTACAGCATCAGTATGTAGAGGAGAAAATGTAATACAAATCGGGCACAGTTCTAACCTGAGCAGTCCATATCAGTTACTTTTTTCTGCTAAATGCATCGTTTTGAGCGCTAAAATCTTAACCACTTATATTCATTACACATCAATCATTCTTGTAGTATATGGTGCCATTTTGTGATTGTAACACTGACAATTTAGACAAACAATTAAATTGTTTGTCTAAATTAGTAATTTTATATTTAAATTTTTATGTTTTGAATCCATGA
The DNA here is from genome assembly GCA_025379985.1 of Phyllomedusa bahiana. Lineage (NCBI taxonomy): Eukaryota > Metazoa > Chordata > Amphibia > Anura > Hylidae > Phyllomedusa > Phyllomedusa bahiana. The sequence goes on from JAODAL010036016.1 coordinate 16,281, forward strand.
GAACTAACAATTTACACCAATTACACAAATCATTATGTCTGTTAAATCGAGCAAAATTTGAGCGCAGTTCTAATATGAGCAATCAACAATTTAGATTATTTACACAACAGTCATTTAGAGCGACATGTATGATCGGGAGTTGGGCCTATTTTCTGGCGAAAATGGCGCCTCACCGACTCGAATCCCCTGTCGGACGCAGGGATGCGATGTTAGGCGCAGCCTTCGCCACTTTCGGCTGCGCCTAACATGAAGGGGCGTGTAATGGGCGTGGTGTGAGCTTTCTGGGGCGGGACGCGGCGTGTTCAAAAACTCCAAGGCATGTTTGATCACGGGTCGGCAAAGTGCGGCGCATTGCAGCGCTCGCCAGCTTCGACAGGCAGACCTATTTGATTCTGGTCTAAATGATCCGGAGGAGACGAAGTGAAGAGAGAACGTAACATGATAGTAAACATATAGAAGATCACAAAAGAAATCCATCTCAGCTCTCAGCTCCGTGCCACATGGAGTATGAATAAAAAAAAAAAACGTTTTTATTACGTGTAAAACATCATCAGAAAAAGAGCTCAAACCTTCTAAAAAAAAAAACCATACAGAAAATCACTTTCCAAAAATCTAGAACGGCGCTACATCAGGAATTAGAATCTTGGAAATTGCTGGGAAATACAGTAATTCAAATTCTGTAAGCTATTCTCATTGGTCGGCAGAAACCAGCCAATCAGAATAGATGCGACAGTGACCCATTATAACCTATGGAGAAATATTGACCAATCAAATTCAAAGGCGGGACAGTTCAAAATACAGTAAAATGCAGAAAAGAGTGATTGTTGAGCTAGCGGGGGTTGGCTATCCCAGCCAATCAGAATAGGAGCGACGGGGACCCATTAAAACTATGGAGAAATATTGACCAAACAAATTCAAAGGCGGGACAGTTCAAAATACAGTAAAAATGCAGAAAACAGCTGATTGGTTGAACTAGCGGGGGCTTGGCTATCTCGGCCAAACAGAGCACGAGCTGCTTTGTCCCATTGTAGTCTATGGCCAGATCGGGGCAATTAAATCTCGTCTCTCAGCGCTGTGCGGCATGGAGTATGATTTAAAAAATAATTTTTATTAGGTGTAGAACATTATCTGAAAAAGAGCTCAAACCTTCTAAAAACATAAATCAATCAAATCACTAACAATGCGTTTGTCGCCGAGACCGGAGCTGCATCAGGAATTGGGATGTAGAGAATTGCCGGGACATATAGTAATTCAAATACTTTAAGCTCTTATCATTGGTTGGCATAAACCAGCCAATCAGAATAGGAGCGACAGGGAGCCATTCTAAACTATGGAGAAGTATGGACCAATCAAATGAAAAGGAGGGACAGTTCAAAATACAGTAAAAAAGGCATAAAAGAGCTGATTGGTTGAGCCCAGACGGCAGATATGAATCCACCAATCAAATTTAGTGCGTCTATTTTGAGAGGAGAAAGAAGGGCGCGATAGAAGGGCGCCCTAAAATTTATTACTGTCTATGGGAAATATTCTAGTACTGTAATTGGTTGGGGGAAGAGGGGCTCGTCCAGCTTAGCCAATCAGCGGCTGAGCTACCTTTCATAGAGTTCTATGGGGAAAAGAAATGCAGAGCGAGCTCTGTTTGTGATTGGCTAAGTTAAAAGAGGCGCGGTTATTTGGACCAATGGGAGAGCGAGCGACGCTCTTATGGGTTTTCTAATGCAATCTATAAGAAAACTGTACATGCCCAAAATCAAATTATAATACTCCCGAAGTTGTACCGATCTGTATATAAAATGGATAATAATATGGGGGTAACGAAGAAAAAAAATTAATTCAATGAATTCATTTTTATTACTTTATTTTCGTTAGCCAATGATCAATAGTATGGGTGTAGGACTGCGCCTTAGATTCGCCGCCCGAGGTAGTGCGCTCATACATCCGGTGTAAAGTCTGCCGCGCCTCGCCAGTGTGTGAGGTGCAGTGCGGGTCTTAGGCGCAGTGCGGCGCTGCGCCTAAGATTCGCCGTCTGAGGAGGTGCGCTCATATATATATTATAATAGTTCACTGTCGCTCCTATTCTGATTGGTTGGTTTCTGCGACCAATGAGAAGAGCTTAAAGAATTTTCTTTAGTGTCTTTCCCGGCACTTGGCAATATCCCACTTCCTGACGTAGCGACGGTGACGGCGACAAACGCGTTGTTTGATTTTTGGAAAGTGATTCTATTTGTGTATTTTTTTTAGAAGGTTTGAGCTCTTTTTCAGATAATGTTTTACACCTAATAAAGGCGATTTTTTGATTCATACTCCATGCCGCACGGACATATTTAATGATTTCTCGCTGTTTTCCAGCCTCTCTCGAATCGGAATACATGTTCGCCGCAGTCCCGCACTGCGCCTAAGTCCCGCACTGCGCCCCACACACTGGCGAGGCGCATGGAACTTTTCCCCGCATGTATGAGCGCACCTCCTCGGACGGCGAATCTTAGGCGCAGCGCTGCACTGCGCCTAAGACCCGCACTGCACCTCACACACTGGCGAGGCGGACTTTATCACCGCATGTATGAGCGCACCTCGGCGCCGACATACATGAGGCGCAAATTTCGCCGGAAAACTGGTGGAAACATACGCTCCGACGCGGTAGAGATTTATACATGTCGCCCTTAGTGTCATATGTGCCTATCTGCTTCCATTTTTATTTAGGACCAATAATTCAGTTTTATATCTTGCAACTGAATTAATAATGAAAAAAATTTAATACTATTAATCAAGAAGAATTATAAAGACATAGTTGTCAAAGTTTGAATCAAAGTGCAAAAATGACAGAAACTGAGGTAAATTTAGGTAAACCAGTATAACAAGCGACTGTGAATAACAATGACTTTGCTATGTGTCGAATCAACATCATATTATGAAAAAGGAAAAGGCAATATGAAAACTCTGAAAATTGAACTCTACGGCTGAAGCATTTAGAAAACCACAAAAGACTTATTTGTGTGGATGGTTATTTAGAATCCAAAGATTATGGGCGACAAGTCTGACTTTTGGCATCTAAACAGCAATTTTTATGCGCATAATATTAGTTTAGTATGCGTCTGATTTATGAACTCGCTCTGCTGCGGGTCATAAATCAAGCACATTTTAGCGCTAACACAACATTTCTGGCTCAGGTAAACTTCTTTGAAAGTGATTTATCTGTTCCAGCTGAATCTAAATCTATAGCTTCGTACGGTTCTAGTGCGCCCCACCTTCCGCACTCCCCCAAAATCAGGCGGATTTCAAAGTGCCGCTAGCAGTCTGTAATGTGCCTGATATTGGCGTGAGGGATATTTACACCTATTGCAAACAGGGCGGCGCTAGGTGTCGGGCTGAAAATACGCCAGACTTCTAGCGCAGCCCCGTTCATACATGTCGCCCTATATGTCTTTAAAAATTGGGCCTGAATAAATCTCAGGAGCTAGGTCTTACTGCAGAGTGAGAAAAGTGCCTTGTGACACTTAATGGCAATAATAAAATCATACAACTCAAATTTTTGGGATTTGGGTATTTGATTTGAACAAATAGCTCCATTTTCTATTGTGATGCTGCATAGAATCAGCTTATTCCCCCAAAGCTGTTACATGCCAGAGAAAGGAATTCTCACAAAATTTTGATCTTTCCCTGGAAAAAAATAAAGTCAAACCTTAGCTTCTGTAATCCTGAGAAAAATCACCTGGTTTGCTAGTGATAAGTGTTTGGGAAAAGTCTAATCTACTGTCACGCTTTTGTTATAGGTCCACTTTAAGAACCAAAATTTATCTCTCATCTGCTCACCTGAAAACTTGTGAAATCCTCAGAGGCACAGAAGAATTTTTTTAAAATGCTTCCATCAATCATTCAGTATCTAATAAAAAAAATATGTTATTTGGTCATAAATAATTGTCCTTGATCTGATATTAAAGATTTAATTCAATTACAAATGATAAACGGTAATGAAATGGGAATGTCCTGGACTCAAGTAACACTGCTGGGGAAATAATAGAACAGCTTAAAAAAAGACTTTCTCAATGCTTTCAAATTTCTCCATTTTAATTGATCATGCTGAATGCCACATTGTTGACAGCCAAAAGATTTTGGGGGATTTGGATTACTTGTAAACCAAATGGGCAGAAACAGGAAACTGATAAACTCCTAAAATGTTTATTTTCACATGGTCTATCAAAGAAATATTTGAATAAAAAGCCCCTTAGGTTTTGCCTCTGGTACAGCAATTTAATAGTTGTCAAAAAGCCTGAATTTACAGGTTAACTGTTCAGAGTTCTTCATAATCAAGCATTGTTTCAATACAGATTAGAACCGGCAGGTCATGACATTATTGTAGAAGTGAATGCAATAAACAACTTAAAACACATCTATGAAAAGCATATAATGTATATAGTTTACAGTCAATGGTCCAAAAAAAACAAATTACTTTAAACTGCTGCATCCTTGGTTAGTTGACAAAAGTTTTGTTGTATTTAAGACATTTTGCTGGGAATCGAACAACTTGATGACAGGGAAGAGGGCAGATAACTAATCCATACCCTTCCTTTCAGTAATTTGGCAACTCCAGACTTTTTGTTAACTATAAAAGAAACGCACAGCATTGTATATAGAAAAGTGGTGCTATGCATTATGTGTATACATGATATGCCAGCATTAGAAAAGCCAGAGGAGATAAATAAAAGTTCCGTTCACACCCAATGAAACAGTTTATTACATCATAAGTTTTGTAAACAGTAGGTCATTTAAAAACTGTGCTATCTACAATCCTACCCCCCCAAGCCCACAAGATCAAAGTGAATAAATACTGACAAAAATATGTTGCTTAAACGTGTGAAGTAGCTATTAACACTGTGACATATACTAAAAATATTTCTAGGTTGCCTGATATTCAATATGCAATAAAAGAATATTAACAAAGAGGAATACCGAAGTAATAAGAGATGTCAGAAATCTTCTACCCTGTATGGAAACCAGCAATATTTTTTTTTTCCTGCCTCTCCCCTCCTCCTCTCATCTAGATGGATAACTTTTGGTAATGTTGTGATGTAGGCATTTTCCACATGTTTTTTTAACTTTGGCATACCTATTTGTTAATATTCTTTTATTAACTCCTTAACGACCACCCGCCGTCTTTTGGCATCGGGCATTTCAGGTCATTCGTCACAGCGGAGTTTGCAGCTCCGGGCGCCATAGCAGCGCTGGGATCGGGGCTGTACTACACAGCCCTGATCCCAGCACAGCTCCTGCAAGCACCAGGGAGCGGGGGAACCTCCTCTCCCTGGTGCTTTAACCCTTTGATTGCCGCAGATAGTCACCGCAGCGCAATCAAAGGGTTTCCCTGCTATGTTGGGTGATCAGAACACCCAGTGACCCGACAAAGCCTGGGGAATAGCTGTACAGTCAGCCCTGGGGACCTAGAGTAGACCCAGGGCTGAATGTGTAAGAAGCAAGTGATCAGGGCAGACTGTGTGCTGTCCTTATCACTGCCCGTGTCTGACTCAGATAATAATGTATTAGCATATATGAATATGCTAATACATTACTAAGTGTATAAAAAAAAAAAGGAACACAGTTCTCCCTTCATGGGATTTTAAAAATACCTACCTCTGGCCTTCCAAATACAGTACCAAGGGAGCAAACAAAAGTCATAGTAGGGCAGGCAATAGGTCCCAACAGACAGATTTGAAGTGAGTTCAGAGACAAAGTCAATGGTCAGGGCTGGACACCAAGCAAGGTCAGTGGATAAATCAATGTGGATACTAGGAATCACAATGGATAATTCGCTAGTAAAGCACAATCAAAGATTAGACAGGGTTACAGAATTAGATTAGATTTCACCCCAGCTCTTCAATAATTACCCTGTGTTTATTTGTGTAGCCATTGATCCCAGCTATTCCCTTTGAAGTCCTCTCTGTGCTGGGTTATTCATAGCTTCACCCACTTATGACACCTGGATTCACTGATGCTATCAATGAACTCCCCATAGCTTAGTGTAAGCTATAAAGCTTAGGTCAATTTTGATTGTTGGTCAATTTGCCATCTATAGAATTAATATATTTGGAACTGCTATATTTGGAAGTGATAGATTTGAAAGTGCTATCATCTGCAGAAATATGACAGAAATGGGACAGAAGTGGGCATAAAAGGGCTAGGAGAATCACCTTTTATGTGAGTAACTGGTCTTTTTTTAAATACACCTTATTCACCATGCAGAAATCTGCCTCCTATCCTACCACCCAGTTATTCCCCCTAAGAATCTTATCCATATCAGCTCCTCCCTCATTCCCTCACCTATGTATACATCCAACACACTTTTTACCCTTTTTAAGTACCCCAAAGCATCTGCTTACATACTGCCGAAGAAACGCTGCTCATATTCATCACTGAACCATCTGCTGTCACTTTTCTTTCTCTTGCTTCTCTCTGCAGGTGACATCTCTCCTAACCCAGGCCCACCCTCCTTTACTGCTCATCCCACCTCCTCCTCTGCCTCCCAAAGAAACCTGGCTAATCTGGTTTCTATTCATTGCACGTCTTTTCCTGCCTCTTTTAAGTGTTTGTTGTAGAACTCCCATTCTGTCTGTAACAAACTCACTGCTGTCCATGGCCTGCTCCTCTCAAACTCCCTCAACCTGTTAGCTCTCACAGAAACATGGCTCCAGCATTCAGACACTGCTTCCCTTGCTGCTCTCATCTATGGCGGCCTACACCTCACCCACATCCCCAGACCTGAGAACAGGCAGGGTGAAGGAGGTGGCATACTTCTCTCTCCACAATGCACTTACCAAGTCATTCTTCCCGCACCCTCCTTCCCTTTCCCTTCCTTTGAGTTCCACACCCTCAGACTCTTTCGGCCATGTTCTCTCAGAGTCACAGTTGTGTACAGACCCCCCAGCTCACCCTGCCAGTTTCTGGATAATTTTGCTGCCTGACTCCTTCATTTCCTCTCTACTGAAATGCCCACTCTCATCATGGATGATTTCAACATCCCCACAGATGACCCCATGTCTCCTTCCACCTCTCAGTTTCTTTCACTAACATCTTCTCTTGGCCTCTTGCAATTTACAGGCTCTCACAACCACAAGGATGGGAACTCTCTTGACCTGGTCTTCTGTTGTCTCTCATCAATTTCTAATTTCACTAATTCTCCTTATGCTCTCTCTGATCATAACCTTATCTCTTTTACTATCACTAATTCTCAACCTTCTCTGGACACACCTGCCCTTCACACATTCCGAAATCTCTGCTCCATAAATACTCAGGAACTCATAGGCACCATACAGTCCTCACTGTCCCCAATCTCCCCTGTCTCTTGTCCTGAATTGGCTTTAAAACAATATAATGAAACTCTCTCAACCACCCTGGACAGATTGGCACTACTCACACACCGTACCACCAGAGTCAGACGTTGACAGCCTTAACACACGCCTCAGACTCACTTTCTGCAGCCATGTTCCAGGTGTGCTGAACATCTGTGAAGAAAGAAAAGGCTACCTGCAGACTTTGTCCACTACAATTTCATGCTCAGGACTTACCACACCACCCTTCACTGTGCCAAACAAGATTATTTCACCTCGCTCATCTCAACATTACATAGCAACCCAAAACCCCTGTTTGACACTTTCCACTCCCTCCTATGGCCTAAAGCTCAGGCCCCGGTCACTGACCTCTGTGCTGAAGATCTAGCCACTCACTTCAAAGACAAAATTGATAAAACATGGCATCTCAATCCCCAAGTAATACCCATTCTGACCCTCCCCGCACGTCCTCTAGTTTGCTCTAAGCCCTTGACCCGACGACATAAGAAGTGTCCAGGCTTCTCTTGTCTGCTCTGCCCACCACCTGCTCTAGTGACCCCATTCTCTCTCACCTTGTGCAGTCCACTTCTCCAGCTGTCCTCTCTCATCTAACTACAATTTTCAACCTCTCTCTCTCCACTGGAATCTTTTCATCTTCGTTTAAACACACTGCTATAACCCCTTTACTAAAAAAGCCCACTCTGGATCCTTCCTGCACTGCTGTTTATTACCGACCAGTTTCTAACCTTCTCTTCATCTCTAAACTCCTAGAACACTTAGTCTACTCTTGTCTAATCCGCTATCTTTCTACTATCTTCTCAATCCTTTACAATCAGGTTTCTGCACCTCACACTCCACAGAAACTGCTCTAGTTAAAGTCTCAAATGACCTCCTCTCTGCTAAATCTCAGGGCAACTACTCGTTGCTTCTTCTGGATTTCTCAGCAGCATTTGACACTGTTGATCCCCATCTTCTCCTCAGCATGCTCAGCACCACTGGCCTCCAGGACACCACTCTCTCTTGGTTCTCGTCCTACCTCTCTGATCGCTCCTTCAGTGTCTCATTTGCAGGTTCTACTTTTTTTAAATCCAAGAAAACCAGCTGGGAACCAGCTGCAGTCAACACAGACACAAGGGATTGGACCATAGTGGCCATAATATGTCAGGAAAAAGCCAAACAGAGCAGGGCAGAAGTAAGCAACCACTGCGGCATCCACAGACAAAGGTTCTAGAGTTTTCAAAAACTTCATTCTTTGCACCCCAAGTAACCATCCTTACAGATTTGCTGATTGTGCTTTATTTTTCCAAACAGCTTGGTAGAATAAGAAAGAAAAAAAAGTGATGGTTATCAGTTATAGTTATTAGTATTTTTATTATAGATAGATTTTATGTAAGATTCTATTTTCGTTTTCCTCCAGGTTCTCCTCTCCCACTTTCTGAAATATTTCTCTTTAATCAACTTGCTTGTGACCCTCCTTCTTCCTTCATATTCCATATTCATATCTTCCTTTAAACTCCACACTACTCCTACTCTTTGGGGTTTTTTTTGGTTTATTTTTATCAAATAAAATGCTTATTCGTTTTCTACAAGTCGTGCTCTCCTTGCATCCTAGTATCATGACGTCCCTGTAAATAACCTGCTTTTCCCTTTTTTGGCATGAATTTACAGTGTAGACCTTACTAAAATACTTTACTACAGTTATTTTTTAAATACACCCTTTATTTTCATAGTTTCATGATCATGCACACAAATATGATACTAAATGGATAGTTCTATCCATGCTTTACTTACACAGCTAGCTCAGTCTATGCTTTTTTTTGTTACTGACACCCATATATGTAAACTATAATAGTCACAAAGTGGCATTATTATTGTCACGTCAAGGGAGGTACAGTGAGCCCTGACTGGAACCCAGCCCACTGTCCCTGCCTGCTTGACGTGCTGCCCTAGGCGGCAGATGCCAACTCTGCGACAGTTCCTGCGCTGCTTAAGTGCTTGGGCCGTCAGGAGGAAGAATAGTCAGACAGTCTGGGTAAATAACAAATCGGGAACGCCAAACCACAAATTAGAACCGGAGAGTAAACGTAAACAAGCCGAGGTCAAACACGAACAGGAGCGAGGTACAAAAACAGAGAGCAAGACAGGGTCAGGAGAACAAGCCGAGGTCTGGTACATGGATAAGCAAAACACAATATAAAGCACAAGGATACAAGGCAGCCAGGAAATATCACAGGCGCAGCACTCAGCCTCCAGGGAGTTTAAATGTGATCCCCAGATACTGCCCCTGTAGCTGATTGGAGTGGCCTCCAGATCCTCCCATTGGCTGGGGCGACACGCCCCCTTTCAGGAGTGGCTGGACAACTGTCACTCACAGAGCTCCCAGCAGACTGTCTATCAGGGTGGGGTCGCTGATCAGCTGCTGCAGACTCTTGCTCCCTGCAAACCGAGCGCTGCCCAGCCCTGACAATTATATTGATAAATCTTCCTCAATGTTATGATATGTTTTATGACAGTTATCAAAACAGGTCACAGTCATCAAATATGAGAGATTCTGTATCTATCGAGTGAGTACAGACTAAATATACTTGTCTCTACCATGGAAAGAAGAATCTGAATATTTATATAAGGATCAGTGTAAAGTCAAGAGAAAAAGATGAACAGCAGTAACAGTTCGGTGTTGTCCATATTTCAAATAAGCCCAGTTGATAGCTGCAGTCCCATTTGTGAATAAAATAAGATTAAAACATTGTCATGCTGCATTTAATGCTGAAATAGATATTAAGAATGATCATTGCAGTTTCATGTCATCCACGTAAATCTGACAATCAAACAAATCTTTCCAAATGTGTTTCACACCAAGGTCACGCTAGTATTAAAAATTTAAGGAGCATTTTAAACAGCATCTGTCACTGTTATTTGAGCTCTAAAAATGTATAACATTTTCTTTAGTTACCTTAATATCTGGGCCCTTCTTTTATGGTGAATAGATATTTTCATGTGTCTCAATGGTTCTAAGAGGTGGAGCTTACAAAGATGTACAGTATAATTGATTTACTCCGAAACAGTGTCGTCAGGCAATGTTACGTGACTGCTGCATCTATTCAATGGCTGTAGCAGTGACGTGTCATTCTATAAACAGAAGACCTGCGGATTGCAGACAGCTGCAGCCCAAGACCTGACGTGAAAGCAGAGATGAGTATAATATTTTTATTTGATCATGGCTCCAGTATTCTGAAAATATTGTGTTAAATGTTCCCAGAAAAAACCCTTTAACTTAGCCATAAAATTCTGCACATTTTTGCATAAGGCACTGCTGAAAAAATACACACTGAATGACATAAGAAACAGTTGTAAAATGAATCAGGCAGATAAGGGTTGCAAAGTCATTAGTTATGCTTTAGGACATCACCATAGTGAGAGCTGTTTAGTGCTAAATCTTACCAGTAGTGATTAAGCTTCCAAAAATATTCAAAGGATGATGTAAGAACATTACAAAACTTCTCAGAAGATCCTCCAAAGAGCAACAGACTTCTCTAACCTTAGCTAAGGATAATAAGTTAGAAAGCACCCCCAATAGTATCCTGTGCCAACTTAAAAATACAAGGAAAAAAACAACTGGATAAAGTCCAATCTGTTTGAAATATAATCCTAGGGACAAATGACTCCAAAGTGGCCTTTTTGGAGACCAGAGGTGCTATTATACACTACTAACAAAAAGTAAGTATATTTGAAATGTCAGGATAAACATAAAATTTCTAAAAAAATATTTTACATGAACTAAACAAGACCATTTCTTAATTTTAGAATGCACATGTCCAACAGTTCAATGTTTCAGTACTTTTTGCAAGGATTCACAACAGGTGTTTGATCCCTGAATCCTCCAATAAATTTAGGGGATAAATTTTAATTATGATTTAAACAGTCCTCCTCATCATGCTGTTCACATTTGACATCATGAGACCAAGATAACACCTTACAATTGATCAACAGTACGTTGTCATTGCAAGATGACTGACATGGGTACCTGACCATCACCTGACCTTTCTGATGAATCACGCTCTCCATGACATCACCAGCATCGTTGGCGGCCATCATTTCTGCTCAGAGTGAATCAACTTTCATCACTGAACATCACTGAGGACCACTAGTTTCTCATCCAATGTAGATGTTCCCTGACCCATGCAAGACAATGATGCCTGTGACTGGTGGTGTGGGCGGGTCGATTCACAACAGGGGTCCCTGAATCCGTCCATGCAGGGATAATTTTAAATGAAAAGTCTCGATCATCAGTTCATTTGATCATGAGCCAAGATACCACCCTTTCAATTGCCTACTTTCTTGGTGACTCTGTCCTGATATACTTGTATAATCACCTCTCCATGAAACAGTTTGTCATCTCTGCTCAGATTGACAACTTCATCTAAACATCACTGATGACAAGTTCGTATCAATTTGTGTTTAAGGTGATGCTGTGACATTGTGGTGTTGTCTTGGTCTCATGATCTAAAAATGTGAACAGCATGATGAGAAGGACTGTTTAAATTCCAATTCAAATTCATCCCCTCAATTTATTGGGTGATTCAGGGATCAAACACCTGTTGTGAATTTTGACCCGATTTGAGAGCCTAAAACTGGGTTTTATTGCTGGAAAAGTGGTAGTAACCTTTTTCTATGTTTTGTGAATTTTGTCATTAAGCTCCTTGTTACAGATCAGCAAGTTGTGCAAAAAGTACTGAAACATTGAACAGTTGGACAAGTGCATTATAAAGTTGAGAGATGGGCTCATTTAGTTAATTAAAAAAAATTTAAGAAATATTATGTTCATCCTGAAGTTTCAACCAAAAGCCAAATATCCTTAACTTTTTGTGAGTAGTGTATATGTTGTAAAAAAAACAGTGCTCCACAGCAAAAAAAACAACCAACAAATATGGTGGTGGTCGCACTTTGAATAGGCTTGGCCACTGCATAACATTGCTATTCTTATCTCCAAGCATTTCTGATAAAGGAAATTCTATATATGAAACACAAAAATGTAAAACTGGGTGTATCTTTTCTAGGTAAAATTTATGGTTAAACTGAAAAAAGCTGCTGTATATGACAGGCCTGCACAACACACAGTCCACCGGCTGCTTGCATCCTGCCAAAGGACCACAAAGGAGCAAGAATTGTGCAAATCTGCCCCAAAATGCGTGTTCTAGGGTGGCCAAGGGGAATTCCTTGGTGATCTGGGCGCATTCCCAGACGGTTTAAGCTCCCACCTTCTGCCAAGTTGTGCCAGTCTGGTATACAAGAATTAAATCCAAGATAATATTTAAACCCAAGATTTCATGAACAAAGTCACAATGAACGCACACACAATAATATAGTGATGCTAGTAAAAAATATAGTTCACTAGTGAACCGCTGCAGATAAAGACAATTCTGTTCAGTGCCTTTTTTTTAGCTGTAAAATCGAAATTATTTTAATAACTCATCAATGTGAAGAGTTCAAACATTCATTTCAATATGAAAGCAGAGGCTCATCTAAAGAAAGGCTGATGTCAAAAATTGTTGGCCTCTGTCCTTAGACAAGAACTTAACCGTATAAATTTTAAAATTTGCAAATTAATAAACCAGTGCTAAGTACCATAAGAACTTTATTCTATTATTTAACAAATATTGATTATATGCCATTTTAATATCCGGACTAGTGTTTAATAATAGATCTCAAAGCCAAGTCAAATGTGTGTAACTTGAAATGTGTGTGAATACCTATCCTCAAATCTATTCAGATCCAATTAAAAGTAGTTTTCAAGCCACCTTTACGATCATTTCAATCTAAAAAAAATAAATAAATCAATTTAAATATAATTCATAGCGATGCCTTTTTGGCACGCTAATAAAATAAATCCATTCATTTCAATATGGTTGCCATCACTGCTCCAAAAGGAAATGAATTACTAATATTATTTTACTAATAAAACCATATGATGATTATTATAATTAGCAGTTTTATTATCTGATTTTTTTTCATTCATTTTTTGCATATGGTTATGATGGCAGCCATTTTGCCAGAGCTGCTTTTAACAGCATACAGAAATATGCTTTACAGCATCTAACTGAGCACATAAACAGACCAGTGTTATCTATACATTGTTGTCACCTTTCATTGTTTTTCTGCCTGTGATGAAAATGAGGAGACTGCTGAGAACAGGAAGTGTCAGCTTAAATTTAGGCTTAGTTGCCAGAGGGAATTCTGCAAGATTTCATGAATTTTCTAAGATATACATATTGGCATGGACAATTTAATAAAAATCATACCAAAATTCTTAACAATATTTCTAACATAAAAACATAAGTCAAAAAATATTTAATTTTTTTGATGACACATTCTCTTTAAATATGTTTTCAACATTTTAACCTTCACGCAGCACGGCAGGGATGCAGATAACAACCCCTTTATTTTTTTTTCCACCATGGAAACAAACATTAACCAAGTCACTTCCCTAGACCTCCAAGAATACAGAAATTAACCTTGTCACTGCTTTACACCACCAGGTATATTTATTAACAAACTTTCTGCATTAGACTACATGCGTTGCTAACATTAACCCCATCACTTTACAAAGGATTAGGACATTAACTAATTCATTTTCATTGACTACCAACTGTGGTTTCCCATCAGGATGTTTTACAGAGCCAGCTTCAGTCTTCCACTTCCGATTCAGACAATGGGCAGTTCTACAGCAGTGACCGACATTTCAGCTCTGCTATTCCTAGCTGAGCCTGTTAGAGGAACATTGGTGATGGAGGGGGTTTAACATCAGGTCAATAGGCTACAGGGCTTTAAAGAGTCAAAATGTATCAGTGGGAAAGATAAACATGCTGATGTCATTCTGATAAGACACAGCAAGCAGTGAAGTTACCATGTTGTCAGTGCTGCTAGAGGAGGAAGAGGGGGTTACTAACTAGGGAAACCTGTGTAAAAAAAGAGGATATAAGAGCTGTTCTAGATGTAAGATGCATACATTTGATAATCTTAATTTAACTTTGTCTACATGCTTACAGCTAATCAATGAGAGGGGAATACCCCTTCTGACCCTTCAGCTCCATAGATCACCAGAGAAGACAGGGAATCAGAGAAAGAGAGGGGAAAAGCAAGAGACAGAGTACAGGAGGCATGTACAGTGATTTACAGTATATGTATGGTGGACCCCTAAAAAAAATTCCACTGGTGGACCAAGAAAGAACTCAACTAGTTGGCCCCTAGAATCAATTCCAACTGTGGGGCCTAGGCACCCCAGTCCAACATGGAGTTTTAGTATCCCTGAGAGAGGTAGCATATAGCCTATATGTAACACACCAAGGGCCTAGACTAAAAGGGATTTAGATATTAAAGGGGTTGTCTCATCACAAAGTTTCATAGGATGCATGAATTAAATAATGCTGCTTTGCTCTGTCACTTCCTGGTCAAGCTGTCTGTAATTAGCATATGATCTCCGTGTATTCAGACTTTTCTGCTCATTATGTTTAATAGTCAAGATTAGCTAAATTACCTTCTACCAGGACAGGAGAAGCTGCTGAGCTAAAGTAAACAGTAGAAATTACTATCTTTTGTCTGAAAGTTCAGATAACACACAAGCTCTCACTGCCCGCAGTTCTTTGCTGGCTGAGCCTGGGTGATGACATCACTCCCTGCTATCAGACAGAACAAACAGCAGGGCAGAAGAAGTACACAGGTCGGTCACTTAGGAAACCAGACAGAGTTCAGAAGGTGATAAAATCACTTGTAGCTCCTTAACAAAAACAACAAACAAAGCAATATATTTGGAAAACGTCTTCATTTCCCTACATGTTGAAAGCTAATCTTTGTAGTGAGACAACCCCTTTAACTATAGTTATGTCCTAGATGACCTGGGATACATATACTCACCTTTCATAGCCGTAAACCACCAAGAATGCAGGTATTAACCCATCTGCCCTATGTCAGCAGGGGTACTGAACTTTTAAAAATGTAATAGCCTAGTCTACATGAAAACTTCACCACAAGCAAACACATTTCTCTAAACCACAAAGATTGTGGCTATTGACCCATTGACCATCCTTGATCACTAGAGATATTAGTGAAACAATGTATCGAGATGTTTAAAGGGGTTTTCTCACAACAGAGATTGATGGCATATCACTAAGAGTCCCGACCACCTTTCTGTTCTAAATGGTGAGGTTTTAGGGCTCATTCTGGAGATAGATGTGGGTCCCATATGTGTGACTTGCACCTACAGACGTTAATGGCATATTCTAGTGAAATGTCAGTAATTTCTCTAGTGAGACAGACCCTTTAATAACAGTACTCAGGTACCTTACTGCCTCAATCACTGGTTTCAAAGACCTAGATATAACATTGGCTGTCATTCATAATTTCCAGGCCCCTTCATGACATATCTACATTGCACCTGGAAACTAAAAGCTTGTCATTTCAAAATCTGGCAAAGGCACACAACATAATAGATGCTGTTGTACTGCCCATGAGTAGTAACTTTAAAAGATAGAAAGGGAGTACAAAGAAAAAAAAAACTAAAAAACTTATGTTTTTTCTAAAGGTAATGTGTCATCAGAAAATTCAGCTATTGAAGCATGCCCAGAAAACTCTCCTATAGAAGTCAATGGAACTGCTTCTCTTCACAGGCTCCTATGTCCATGAAGTTGCTGTAAAGCATCTCTTTAAAAGCTGTTAAAAGTAGCTCAAGCAAGATGGCTGCCCCCATAATCATATACAGACAACAGAATCAAACAAATCTGCAATCAGAAAATAAAATATTCGTGATAGATTACCTTTAACAACCTGACAGAAGATAACAAGTAATTAGAAAACCAAGGGCTATCCTTTTCCATCAGGGTTTTTACTGAGGGCATTACTGGATCAAATAAGGCCATTTTGCCATTTGCCATTCAATAGTCTAGGAAAGCAGATTGATGTTACTTTCTTGCCTGAGTGAAATTGAAACTCAGATAAGCACTCGCTAAATCATTACTCATTTTCCCTTTGATTTGCATGATTGTTATTCTAGCTATGTGAATGAGTCTGTTCCATCGTATTTTGTAATCCCTAATTGTGATTTACAGTATAATCTGGCTGGCATGCTTTAATCATTTCCTTATAATATTGCTGTTCCCTCCTCAGCTTTTAAAATACAATGCCACCACTTATTCAATGGTAAATGATTTATTTATATTTCTCTCTGCATATAATATACATGATTACCTCTAGATAGCTTCACCTGACAGGAATAAACAGTGCTGTGCAATGACTGGTTCTATGCATATATAAAAGTGAACATAAAGCACAATATTAGACAACAAGGGAGTGTTGAATTATAATAGACAAAGGATAAGGATTAAAGGAGACCATATTCAATACAATATGTAAATTAAGTAATAAATGACTGCAGAGATTCCAGAAAAACTTTTCACAGCACATTTAGTGTTATGTGCAGCTCTCTCCATTTGAATTTATGCGAGAGACAAACTCGTTTTCTTCTATAGGTAGTGATACAAACATATTTAATCCCTTACCAACATTTGAGTAAATTTATGTCATCATGGCGGTAATGAGCTAAGGACCAGACTCACTCACTAAGTTTGCTCCATAGGTGGTGGGTGTCAGCTGTTAATTACATGTGACACCCGCGGCTAACAACAGGGATCAGAAGCGGCTCTGATCCCTGTTGTTTAAGCATTTAGACGCTGCGGCAATTGCATCATCTTAATGAATGAAGAATGGTTCTGCACTCTGTTCCTCCCTCCAATCGTACTCCCCCCGCGACAAGATTGCACAATGCCGAGCGATTACTATGACAATCAGAAACCTAATGAAGGCTTTAATAGCCACTATGTTATCCTCAGGCAGGAAGTAATAGGACCGACATTTTGGTACACCCTTCTGTATCATCTATATAATAAAGAAGGGTGTACAAGTGATCGAGCCCACAAAAAATTAGAATAAAAAATGATAAAAAAGTCGCATGTATCCCAAAATGGTACAAATAGAAACCACACTTCAGCCCACAAAAACTGCATCCTCATTCATGTCCATAGGTGAAAAAACGAAAAAGTTATTGGTCGTAGAAAATGCAGCTGCAGGGCAAAGTTAAGAAATAGAGAATGTTTTTATTTTGTTAAAAGCATTAAAATGTAATGAAAACCTTTCATATTTGGTATCACCAGGATTGTACTGACCTGCAGAATGCACATCATTTGCACCAAAGAGTAAACGCCATATAAACAAAATCCCCACAAAAATGGTGCAGGTATGTTTTTTTCACATTTCACCCCACTACATTTTTTTTCAGTTTCTCAGTACATTACGTGGTACACTCAATTAAAAAAAGGACATTTCCTCATATCTATTTGTAGATGGAAAAATAAAAAAAGTTATGGCTTTTGGAGGGCAGGGAGGAAAAAAATGAAGAGCCAAAAAATTATAACCATGTGGCTGGAAGGGGTTAATTGCCCACAGTTTTGTAACTTGAAATAATGTTTTTTCATATGACATTAACATTGTTTGTCCTTTAATGTTGCAGCATAAATAATAAAAGCAGATGAATCGCTACAGAGACAATAAAGAGATATGTTCTTAATAAACAGATTAAGAGGTCTCCTAATGGATTAAATAGTCAATAACCATATTAAATTGTTTGCTTGTTCACATACAGACCAATGAAATCCTTGCAGAATTCGGCAAATGTCAAAACTTCATGGAGGAATTCATTAAGACCAGCATTTTATATGCTGGTCTTACTTAAAGGAGTATTGCCACAAAGTAAAATTGAAGTGGGAAGCTTGCAAATTAAATAATAAAACTTTTTACCATTCCTTATTATTATAAATTCTGTACCATTTTTGTGTTAGCTGCTACCCTAGTGATCCATAGTGTACAGGGGATACAACAGGTGATACAGGGGATACGACCAGTGACGAGAGCTTCTTAGTCCTGGCCACATGCTAAGACATCACCTCTCCTCTCAGGCAGTTACTGTCAGTCTATTCCCTGCCTAATAATCACAGACTCACTGCTGAGTGAGTGTTCAACCCAAGTTGCTGTCATTCTACTCCTGTCCTCTGTACTATTTAGTAATTAGTCAAACAGTCCAGATAAATTTAAAAAAAAACTTCAATCAGGTATGTTCATTAAGACAAAAAAAAACCTCTATGTTTGGCTCCTGCAGGGATTTGAATGTAGAACCCCTATGCTGAAAGGCAGAAGTGCTAACCACTCAGCTATATTCTAGCTACTCACAGCTCTTTACATAAACAGATGTTTGTTTGACTAGAGAAAGCACACTGTGCAGAAAGTCATGGTGATGTCAGCCTGCTGGGTCACATGATATGCAGTTCAAACAAATCATACACACCCTTTTTTAAACACAGAAAGGTGAATCTGGATAAAGGAAGTATTAAATGACTTTATGGAAAAACCCCTTTAAGAGTGTCCCAGAACAGGCTGTGCCAAATGTGTTAACCCTCATCCTACCAACATATTTACTATACGTTGTTTACCAGCTGTGCTCCGAAAGAACCCCATTTTTGATCTGTCTGGTCAATTTATTTGCATTCTATATAGAATGTCATCAATAACTAGTCAAAAAATGAGCTAATAAAAACTAATTAAGCTACATTGTAGACTTTAAATTAAGGCTCCAGAACAGTTCAGTTGTGCTAGCTATAGGCCTAATATATTGTTTCAACGTAAGGTGCTTCTCAGTGTCATTGTGCTTGCTGGCACTCATCGCAAACAATTTGTATCTGACTATGCAGTGGGCAAATTGCCTTTTTGGCCAAGAATCACTGAAAAACATTTTAAATAATAAACTTTACTACTTACAGAGTGTGAACAGCAACAGTTCCAGTCCGATGCAGCTACAAAGGCACAGGCGAACAGTATTCAGCTCGGGGTCTTTTTGGTGTATTCTGTGTAGTGGTTGGAAGAGGTCCTCTTTGGACTGAATCTCTGCCTTTAAGGGCATAGCTGTAGGGGGTGCATAGGTAGGAGTCACTATCAGGCCCTGGAGCTTAAGGACACCTGTATTACAAATGTTATATACCAACAAATTCAAGAATTGGTACCTGTTCGTCCATAAGCATTACATAATGTCATAGCAATCAATCAATTACATAATTAATCCTAAAAACAAGATAATAATGGGAATATTAATAAAAAGACTATGGGCAGTGTATTATTACATATCATTTATTGGTTCATAAATAATACATAGAATAATCGTGACATGTAAAAAAAAAATAGAATCAACAAAAATAATCCCCTAGAAGTAATAGTGCTGCATGATGCAGAATTAGCACATACAGTATATATGTAAAGTGCCATTGTTGTATAAATTAATAAGAAATAAACAAGAGGACTATAATTCATTTAAATCAATAGTATGGCTATGTTCCCACGGCTTAAAATGGGACGTATTTCAGTCCGTAATTACGCGCCGGAGTGTGCAAATTATGTCTGGAATCCGTCCCAGTCATTACGGTAATCCACAGTTCTCATAGAGAACTATGGATTACGTCTCCTCTCCCTGCTCGGCGAATCCGCCGAGGGGGGAGATAAGTGATATGTCATTTTCTAGCGCCGTATACGCGCCGCTGGTAAGGAATGTCTATGGGCCGGAGAGGTGCCGGCCCCCCGCTCTCGCCCCTGCTCCGGCCCCGCCCCGGTCCACACTGCGTAATTGTGGGGCGTAATTACGCCCCGCAAATAACCGTGTGAACATAGCCTATTACATCCTAACAAGTGTACACTGCCCCGAGCCCAGACTGACAGCTAGACACGTGTTTCATCCACCTCAGTTTATATAGCATTACATAATGTCATAGAAATCAGTATTACATAATTAATCCTAAAAACAAGATAAAAATATGAATATTAATAAAAAAGACCAACGCTGTGTAAAAGAAAACAAGAATGCAATTATTTGGAAATCTCTTATAGCTATATTGTATTAATAACAAAACACATATCTGTAATGAAAGTTAGACATTTTTCCGTTTCATTAAAAAAATAACTTAGAAATTGATGGCAGCAAAACATCTAAAAAAAAAAAGTAGTCTGCCATTGTGTGGCATCTTCCCTCAACCTCTTCTTTTTACAACAGTCTGTAAATGTCTGGTAAGTGAGGAGACCAATTGCTGCAATTTTGGGAAAGAAATACCCTATTTTTGTCTGATGTAGCACTCTAGAAACACAGCAGTCCAAAGTATTCTTTGCTGAATTTTTTATTTAAAAATACACCAAACTGGTGAAAGGTCCAGACTTTAGGCAGGCCAGTTTAGGACCCGGATTGTTCTGCAAAACCACACTGCTGGGACTGACACAATATGTGGTTTAATGTTGTCTTGCTGAAATATGCAAGGCCCTCTCTGAAAGAGATGTTAGATAGAAGCATATGTTGTTCTAAAACCTTTATATACAGCTCAGCATTGATACTGCCCTTCAACATGTGTAAGCTTCCCATACCATAGGCTCTAATGCAACCCTATACCTTTAGGCCACATTCACACGGCTTAAAATGGGACATATTTCAGTCCGTAATTCGCGCCACACTGCGAGACTTACGGGCTGGAATATGTCCCAGTCATTACGGTAATCCACAGTTCTCATAGAGAACTATGGATTACGTCTCCTCTCCCCGCTCGGCGAATCCGCCGCGGGGGGAGATAAGTGACATGTGATTTACTAGCGGCATTTACGCGGCGCTAGTAATGATAGTCTATGGGGCGGCGAGGTGCCGGCCTCCCACTCCCATCCCCGCTCCCGCCACTCCCCTTGTCTACACGCCGTAATTGCGGGGCGTAATTACGCCCCGCAATTAAGCCGTGTGAACATAGCCTTAGGGATGCAGACTTGAGAACTGTGTGCTGATGACAAGCTGGATGGTAGCTCTGAGTCTGCAGGTCCACAATGTTTGTGGTTTCCATAAAGATGTTCACATTTTTATTAATTTGACCACAGAACAGTTTTGCTTTAGTTCACTTTAAACGGGTTTTGGTCCAGAGAATACAGTTGTGTTTCAGGATTGTGTTGATATGTAGCTTCTTTTTTGCATGATAGAGCTTGAATTTGCCTTTTGTGTTCACAGGCAATGATTTCTGGAATTATTTATAAGCCCATTCAGTGATTTGCATGACCAATTCATGGCTGTTTTAGTGCAGTGCCGCCTGATGCCCATAGATCACAAGCATCCAATGTTGACTATGGCCTTGTTCCTTGTGCAAAAGAATGTCTTTTGTACTGTAGATGGTGGGATATCCAAAGTCTGAATTGAACAAATATTTTTCTGAAATTATTCAACATTTTTTAGTTTTTACAGATTGTCGAACATTTGACCATTTTTGCTTCTGAGAGACCCTGATTCTCTAACATCTTTTTTTTATACACAGTCATGTGACTTTTTTGAGATGTGTTGTTACCATAAATGGACATAAAAGCATGGCTATAAGAGATTTTCAAATCATTGCATTTTAGTTTTCTTTACACAGCATGCCTGCTTTTTTGAAATTGGGGCTGTAAAATCCAATTCCAAGCCACAATAGAGAAATACAGTACCACTGGATAAAATATTTATGTAATTATATTACAAGTAGATGACAATTACCATGCACATAATTTTTTTAATAAATCACACGGATTTATTAAAAAAAAATCATAGGATTGTGCTAATGATACAAGCCATCCAATAAATTAATGTAGCGGTAGCTTAATTCATCTATATAAGTTAAGATAATGGGTCAGGGAAGATAGCTTAGCTATAAACTATACCAAGATATATATGACGTGCATAAGAAAAACCTACATCCATCCTCTAACCCAAGTGCAAATGCACTTATAAATGTAAAAAAAAAACAAAGCCAACATAAAATACAGATAGACTTATAAAGTTATCATTACTTAGTGTGCAGCATAAATGATGAACCCCAATGTGTGTTTCATATGTAGCTTCCTCTGTAGGTATGTAGAAATCCATGTGGCTATTGGTGCCATTTTTAAGCCCAGTGGTTAATTCATTCAGATGTATCCAATCTGGCGCTCTGCCTGACGTAACCCATACTATCATAAGCATGAACAGTGTGGCATTATGCTACAGCACCGGCTTGTTCGCACCCACATGTCATAGGGGTTGGACCAACTGGCCCACTACATAGAGATGCGTTGCTGTGAAGACCGTGGGGCAGGAAAATTCAAGCAGACGCTCTGGTAAATTTTAAATACTTGTTAAATTAATGTGGCCAGAATCTAATGGTCCAGTATTGCATTTTAACTAAGTATAATGTTTTTGCTTTGTAACTTGTCTCTGACTCAAGAGACACTTTTGCCCTCAAATTGATTGCAGTGCATTTCTTCTTAGAAAAAATCTCAGCATTAGTCTTACATTTAAACTATAGTAGCAGTTCTATAGAAATTCCATAAAGCAATGCATTAATTAAAGCACAATAGCCAACAATAGCAATACCACATGTCTTGACATGTATTTTTCACAATGTTTGTTCACTGTGTGTTTTTGCAGAGGCTTGCCTATAATTGTTTTTTTTTTACTTTTCATGCATGCAATGTGTCAGGTATTTAAAAGAAATTTATCAAAAAAGAGCTTGTTTATAATGAGTCAATACAACTCATGATGTGGGCACTGATTTTGCAGATATTTCTCAATAGAAACCACTACACAGGTGAGTCGATACACACTCATCTTCAAAATTCCCAGTATCAAAAGATCCACGGCATTAACATCTACCACGGCCACAAATTGTTATTCTTCACAACTAGTACACAATACAAAAATGTGTGATGTCTTAGCTACCAATGAACTTTTAAATTGTTGCTCAATAAAGGCTTGTTTGTAGCCAAACATTACACATTTCTTGTTTTGTCTGTTTTCTTAGGTGTGAAGAATAAAAAACTGTGCTTGAGGAAACTTCTAATGCCATACTGTACATTTGTTGATATTGGGGATTCTTTGGACTCATTCTGTCTAATGGACCACTATGACCCATGTTTGGCGCGTATGTCAAAAGCTTTCCCAGTGTGCATATTGACATACATCACAAATGTGATGTACCCAGCACCTTAAATAATAAAGGTCAGTTTGACCTGCATCACTTTTGACTGAGAAACATGTTACTATTGATCTGCAGAAACAACCAGCAATTTAGAAATCAAGTACCTTGTTTAAGGTCATAGTGCTAAATAATCCCAGAGAGTCCTCATTGTTAACTGAGACTGACCTCTGTGAACCACAGGACATTTTTCTATTTTAAAAGAACACGGAATATAAACCCCAATTTGTTCATCTTTTAAATTAAAAAGTATATACCATGTCATATATCCTCTAATGTTCACATAGGTGTCCCACAGATGCTCAGTCAGATAAAGATCGGAAAAATTTCTAGGCCAAGTCAACAGTCATCAGTGGTATCCTGCTGAAAGAGGACAATGCCATTGGAATACAATTGCCATGAGGGGGTGTACTTGGTTTGTTTAGGAGGAGCATTTCTCTGGAATATGAATATTTCAGTTAATATATAGTATTATTGCACAAATGTAAATTCACAGCACAGCCGAATACTGGATTATATTCCCAGTCCATGCTATATCTCTAGTTAAAGGGGTTGTATCATTTCATTAAATGGTGTTCAGAATAAGGGGACAGTGAAAAAAAGATTTTGCAATGATGTTTTGCAAAATGTTTTTGTTTTCATGGCCCCCCTTATCTTGTTTTTGTGAAAACATTTCCCGTGTCGGTCAGTTCTTCCCCCTTTATTTCATGGTGATGCTTACTAATTCTTTCTGTCGGGGCCCCGGTCGTATTGGGGGTTACAGCATTTGTTTCATAGAATAGGGTGGCAACAATTTCCTTGCCGCCCAGAAGAAACTGTGCATGAGCTTTTCTACACAAAAACGCAATTGTCCCCGGGGCCTAATGTCCGTGGGTAAAATTCTGGCTGGGGATGGTTTAGAAGAGGGGTTAAACGGAAAAACCTCCAGTGTCCCACTGTGAGAGGAGAAGAGATAGTGCTTGAGTTTAGAAGACTTTAGACTGAATGCGGCCTGGGTTGTAAACGCTCTTAAAAAAAGATGAAAGGGAGAGGAACAACACTGTAATGTAGAGAGAGGGGGGGAAAAGAAAAAAACTAAAGGGAGGTGAGCATAAAATAAATGGGGGGGGGATGAAGCACCCCCTTCAGTTAAGAAACACCCCGGGGGGGAAGAAACCCCCCTGGTTTCGGAAGAGATTATAAGCTAAAAAAAACGCAAACTGAAAAAGCGTAACCCCCTTTAATTGTTTATGCAAAATTATTTTGGGTGATCGGGGGTTTTAAAATTTGTTAAAAATTATAAAGAGACAATTTGGGTGCCCAACTACACTTTATCTATCTTGGGACAAGATCTACGGGATTGCCATTTTCTACATACTTTTCCCCTGAATTTTATAAAAATTTAGACATGAACATTTCCCAATTTTTCAGGTTAATGCTCATCATTATGAAGGAAGTGTTATCTAAATTTACAACATGGTAAAAAATTTGGGATTTCAGAGTCGGCAGTTTTTGATGCTGCCCCCCCTCACTGCTCCGGGGCCCAAAAATGTAATTACTGTGGAGGAAAAGATTAAGGGTAGTCACACTATTTAATGATGTAAACACCCCGACAGGGCTTAACTTGTGAAATCCTTTCTTTTATGGAGGTTTGAAAATTCTGCAGTACTTTACCAAGAATACATCTTATTATCAGATCATACTGTCTCTATAAGATGTGAATTTTCCCCTTTTATTTCTTACTGAGCCACATATATTTTTAGAAACGTCTTTGAGCTGAAAGAATCTTAATTTTCTTCATTTATTGACCAGAAACAAAGGAAAGGAGAATATTTCCAACAAGCTTATTTCAAACACATTTTAAACCCATAAAAAAGAAAGTGAATGATTTTGTTTTGTCCCCTTTTTAAAGGGCCTTATTTGGGTAAACTAAAATTTTTTTTTGGTTAAAAAGGAGTATAGTCCATAGTTTGGGGTTCTGAGAGCGGAAAAAAGGGTCTTCTATTAATTTGTACAATATGGTATATGAAAATACGTACAGTGTAAAATACAGGTGATAATTAAAGTAAAATTTTTATTTGTATTTGTTCATGGTTTCCCTTGCCGCACTGTGGACCCGGTTTAAATCCTTTTAAAAGAATATTTATAAAAAATGTTGTGAGGGAGAAATTTCCCTTTTCTTATCCCCCCGGAAATTTTTCCCCCAACTTATCTAATATTCGATCAAGCTGCCAGCACGGACAAGCTCAATTTTAATAGTAATCCAAGCCCCTTGTAAAAAGTTCCCTAGGAAGTTGGACAGAGGATCGGGGCACCCGAAAAGAACTCTCCCTTTCCCCATTTTTACTGAAAAAATGCAGCTCCAAATTCAGCTTTAAAGTGAATCAAAAATCCACGGCGTTTCCCCAAATTTTTATCGATTTATGGGCCCGTATAATGGGATGGGGAGTTCATATCGTAAAATTTGGAAAACCCAGCAGCACCACCCTATTTCCCGGGTTTCCCGGACGCATGGGGATGAGAAACCAAACCGGACCTGGGGTATGTGAACTTGACTTTTCCCGTTTTTTAT